>JALPQD010000674.1:0-67500 GCA_023101885.1 Typhlomys cinereus
GAGAGAGAGAGAGAGAGAGAGAGGGAGAGGGGGAGAGGAGAGAGAGAAGATGTCAAATGGCAAAAGTGAGTTAACGTGGCCAATAAGCCACGGCCTCTGTCCCCTTGATGGTTTTCGGAGGGAGCTTACTGGAATACATGTCATCTGTATAGGAGCTGTGGTCAGTACTCAGGACTCACCTGAGTCTAACAGGCTACCAAGGAAGAGACCAACATATTCAGCCTTTACACCGGTCCATAAAGATGCCACTGCTTCTGACTCCTGCAATTAGTTCTTCAAGGAGCCAGAGAGAAGAAATACCCTTCCTAAATACAGATGCCCCATCAAATATAGTCTAATGCCTGAACTATCACCTGGAAGTCACTGATCTTAATACACAAGCACAACAAATCTCTTTTTCTTGCCTTTTGTGCCAACAACCTTTGAGGAATGTGTATCTAGTACTTGTTTTCTCTGGTCCTTACTACATGCTCACATTGCTTATGGTCGAAAGTGATTAACCAAAAGATTTGGTCTCTAAATTCCAAAAGAAAAACAATGGCAAAAAGTTAACTTGGATAAAATTATTCTCCAAATATTTTACCAGATGAAAGTAATGACCCACTAAAAGTGTGGTTTTACTCATTAGAAGGTAAAATTTCAAAACTATCCAAGTTGCAACATTTTTAGCCAAAACAAACTAGATCATCATCTGGGGGTTGACTTGTTTAAAGGGTTTTATTAAAAAGCAATGATCCAAGTAAAATGCTTGTGCTATTTGAAAAGAAAATGGAGCCTTCTCTCATCTACAGAACTGTCCCTTCTTCACCCATTTTAGTTCTCCGTCAGTAAACCCAAAATCCCTCTTCAGCTTTACTTCTTATAAAACCATTTTTGGCCTCAAAGAAACACACTGAGCTAGAAACCACAAGGCAAAGACATTTTAACATCGCCTACTGGTTATTTTATTTTAATTAAGACAGGCTTAGGCACACAGGCAGCAGCCGTCTCTGTTCTGAATGTCTGTTTCATTTATTTCCGTGCAAAGGTATCAAACAACAGTCAGTTATAATTGATTCTGTCAGGTGTTATACAGTCAGTCATAATTGTCTCTGTGTAGAGGTGTGTCAATTTACTATATCTGAATTAAATATTCTGTCAATTATGAAATCAGGTAATAATTTCAGTCAGTTTTTTAATTGCGTGGCTTCCCACCATACAGTTCTCAGCTCTCCCACCTTTTCTGATCCCTATCCTCCCTCCCTCAATGTGAGCTTTGCCTTCAGGGGTAGGAAGGAGGAGACCTGAGGAATCTGAGAGAAAACTGCACCTCTCCATGCTCTTGTCATTTAGGACCGTGACAGTTGCGGGGAGCAGTTGAGGTCTCTGGTCTGGCTTTCGGTACTTTCTGCTGATATCCAGAAGAGTCCAAGGCAAAGCACAGGATCTGAAAGATCTCACGTGACATCAGTATTTCAAAGACAAAGACACCAGGGCCCCATGTCCATAAACACTTAATTAAAATTAAAAAAATAAAAACTTGTCATCTTTGAGTGAATTCTTATTTAGAAAAAGGAAAGGTTTAGGAAGCACACTGCCAGGCACACGGAGCATGCGATATATTTATGGACCAGCCAATGTCTGGAGGACTGTTCTTGCCCATGGAATTACATCTTAGATGCAAAAATATTTCTGAGGGCTGAAGAGTCTTTCTGTTAGTCCATTATTCAGTTCCATTCCTACCTATCAACAATTATCTTCGGTTCTTCTTCCTTTTTGTTGATGCCAAAATATAACCTTCAAACAGTATAAAATATCCATGGTTTAGTTCAAGTGCTCTACTACGCTGATCTGACAAGTATTTAGAAGTGCGATTATAATTCTCGCTCCACCACTGGTCTGGTTCATGCTCAATAAACACAGGCTTGCTGAAGTCTGGTGGTGGCAAACAGTGACCCTTCCCAAATGGAGGCGCAACTGGGCCCCACCACCAGGCAGGGCTAGCCGGAGGAAGTTGGGAAAGAGCAGAGGGTGATGCACGGAGGGAGGAGATAGGGCGAGGCGATGTAAAGAATGCCCCGTCTAGAGTGAAAAAGCATAAAGTGAGAGCCGTGCCCTTACCATGTTTCAGTGGAGCAAGAGTCACCTTGAAAGAGATCAAAAATTTCCTTTCAACTGGATGAAGTGACTCTATCAGGGTTGGGTTTTGGGTGTTTGTATTTGTCATGTCGGAAGAAAATTGCCCATGCAGCCCCCTTGCTGAGGTTATAAAAAGTACTGTCAACCATACTGGACAGAATTTTTTTAAGGGGGGGATGCAGAGAGGGAAAAAACCCACATTGTGCAGGATCATTAAGCACTGTTGTATAAATAAAGTTAGAAGATCAAACGAAAGAGGGGACTCGGGTTAAATGCTGGAAGACAAGCTTAAATAAAGTTCTAAGAAAAAAGCAAGGCACGCTGTAATTCCAAGAACCTATTACTTCAGACAATTTACTTCAAAAAATAAAATCAGAATGGTAAATGATTACCCAAAAGCAATCATGTCATCATCACTGAGAGATGGAATAAAATAATTTTTTGTGAAGTGGCTGAATGAGAGCAACTTAAAAGCCACGGAGCCTGTCAGAAGCACATTATTTCTTTTTACACCCCGTTTCCCAATTCATCTCAGTGCTGCTGACTAACCTCGGCTCCCAGCAGGTGGAGCATTTAAAATAAATAGCATTTCCTACAAAACGCGCTCCAACTGCCCCATGACAGACGCTTCCAATTCCCGGCCAGCCACTGGATCAGCTTCAGCGGTATCTAACAAGGTGTAAATACAATAACAAGCATGTAATTAAGTGAGCATGATGAAGTTAATGGAGATAATTCATTCCATTTTGGGCTTATGAATATTCTATTAGATGTTATCAGGCAGCTGGAATAGCTGTTAATTTAATCATCATTCAGACCAGCAAAATGTTCTTTGTGCGAGCATAATTGCAGAGAATGAATAATTGATTTGACAATTGTACCAGTGGATTTCAAACAGTTCTGTGCGCTCTCAGAGCAGGAAGGGAGGAGAACTGGAATACTCAAAGCGCTGAAGAGGTGGCAGAGAAGCCAGCCTGTAAATTGAACATTATCAGGACACAGATAAAGGACAATTTTTATTTTATCAATGCAACACAATTACATTACAGTGCGCTAGTAATCATTCTGCCCACACTTTAAAAAGGGAAATAAATTACTCTTCATGGGAAAGGACAAAAAGAAATATCAAAACCATTTAGAATCCATTGATATTGGATATTTAATTTTTTGCATTATATTTTATTATAGGAAATATCAAACTGTGTTTGAAATTGCTGGCACATTTAACTCCGTTACCTGCAATCAGGTACACAGATTGTATTTTACATGTATCTCTGTATTACTGCATGTTCTATGAATTACAATGACTTTATTGCGACTTCTTAAAAAAACCACCCTAATGTTTAAAAAGCTTTCATTGTAGTATACAAGAGTATTGTACACCTTAACTACCAGAACTCTGTCCTGGATATATTGAACAACAGCAATTGTTTTCTCCTGATGATTCTGTACTGCATTTGGGCAGAACAAGCAGTAACAAAATGCTGACCTTCAACAAGCGATTTCCAGCATGAAGCTAAGTTTCTTAATGAGCAACTCTACCAAAGGCCTAGAGCTCTGTGTTACTGCCTCAACAGAAAACACACTTGGCTCTCCGCCCAAGTATCCATGGCTATCACTGCATTATGCCCAAATCCTTTATAGTATTCTATGTACAAACTCAAATTTAATCAAAGCCAATGAGTAGACAGCGACTGCAAAGAAATTTGATGTGAATACTACCTGCTCCGGGTATGCACAGTGACACTTGTTCACGTGCACGTATGTGGAGGCCAGAAGGGGCGTTCTGGTCCGTCATGCTCCCCCTTACTACCTTGAGACGGGGCCCCTCACGGAACCTGGCGCTCACCATTTTTCAGCTGTTGGTTTCCCAGCTATCCTTCTGTGCCCCCACCCCAACCACACATAGCCACACCCAATTTTCACAGGGGTACTAAGGGTCTAAGCTCAGGTGCCCATGCTTGCGTAGCAAGTTCTTCCCTGTTGAAGGCATCTTTCAACTGAGAAGTACTTTTTAATACACGCGAAGTTGCCATAAGAAAATAAAAAATATTCTAAATGTCTTTAATATCTAACTAATGTTCTGTGATAGATAAGAACAAAGATTATTAGCTCCAGGTCAGTGGTGATCAAGGAGGATTGAGGATTGGGGGACAAGAAAAAGCCAAGTAGAATCTCTGGCAAGTTTAGATTCACTACTCAACCCCATTCTCCAGGTTAAGATAGGGGGACGAAAGAGGGCAAGACACATTTGTTTCTTGACTAATTAGAGACTCCTTGATTCTAATCATTTTAACTTTCCCCTAAAAGCGGGGACTACAAAACTTTCAGGTCCATCTTACTTCAGTGAGCTCACAGCTTTATACCACTGAAGTGACATTTTCTACCCTCACCACAATTCCCGAAGACCCATCTACTCAAGTCTTGAGCCAGCAACAGTTATCTGTGAAGTGTACATTATCTTTATTGTTCGCGTACCATTTCTAACATTGATACTTAATTGCTTTACTCTCTATTTACAGGATTTCAGATCCCTGATGCATAAAAATTCAGACAAATGAATATGCAGTTTGGTGACAAACAATTGCAAGATCTGCAAATCACTCTGGAAAGCTCATAGGGTGAGGGTGTATGTATGCATGGGCTGGGACCCAAGTGGGAAAGAAATGCAGCTGGGGGAGGAAAAGAAAATGGATTTGGATTAAATGCAGCAAGTGTAGATTGGGGGTTGACATCAGAATCAAATTCTGGACCCCTTTCCGGGTCTTTTATTTCTGAATGTCATGCCTCTGTTTATTTTCCATCTTAACGGATGCACAGATTGAAGGATTAGAGTGCACTGTTTCCGAGACCACATTAATGCTCAACAACTTTAGTCAATGACAGTGATGATAACAGATAGGCAACAAGAGCAACGGTCCAGCGTAAATGATCATTTATTACAGATAAGAGAGGATAGTAAATGTGCAAAAGGGGCACCTGAGACTGAGAATCTCTTCTATACTTCCTGGAGAAAGCTACATCACTATCTAAAGCTTGTCCTTTATGCCTCCTTAATCTTAGAGATTTTTTTTTTGCTTCTTATTGGCCTCCTGTTCTCACAGTCCATTTCTGTGTTTTAGGGAAAGTTCTGACTAATGTAAATAGTTGGAACTAGGACCAGTTTGTGTTTTATGTGAAGGTACTAGTGCTAGGAAAAGTTTTTGGTGAAAAAACCTCTTCCATCATAAGCCATAGCTACCTTTTGGACAGAGGACAGAAAGACAATGCCTTGTTAGATCCTGATGTTAAGGCAAGCCTTCTGCTACACCCTGCTCTTCTTTACTCTGGAGAAGGACAGAATTACAACTCTTTTAAGAGCTTTTAGCTTTTCTTGGGCTCTATTTGTTCCGAGAAGGTACACAGCCCCTCCCCATGTGTGTATCATGCATCTGTAGAAGTCATACTCAAAATGATGAGCTATTTCCTTTGTGGAGAAAAATTCTATTTTTTAATTAACCCAAACAAAAAATAGGTATCTTGGCAAAATAATAACAAAGCGACTACATACTTATTATAAAATCATCAACACATAAATAGTTGGGGACTGCTTGCTAAATAAATACTGTAAAACAGGTTTTGAAAAACAGAAACAGGGCAGGAAAGAGAGCTAAGCAGGTAAAGCAGCAGCTTGTAAGCCTGGCAAAGTGAGTTTGATCCCCACAACACTATATGGTGGAAGGAGAGAACTGGCTTTGGGAAGTTGTCCTCTGCCCTGTGTAGCATGGCACCTTGTCTCTCCTGCCTTTACTCCCTTCTTCTGCCCCCCTCTCAAATAAACAGTAATACATGCCAGGTATGGCATATTAAAGGGATTTATTAGAAGACTATTGAAATGTAACAAATTGTCCTAAGATGGTGACCTAAAGTAGCAAGTTTATTTCTCAGTTTCTGTAAGACAGGAATGTGAAAATGGCTTAACTGAGCAACTCTGGCTTCAGGCTACACTAAAGGTGTCAGGTAGATTTCTGTCGCATCTGACAGCTCAACTGTGGAAAGATCAACTTCCAAGTTTTCTGCTACAGTCCCCTCTTCCTCTCAAGCTGCTGGACTGAGGTCTCATTTCTCACCACGTGGGCTTCTCTATAGGATAACTCAGTAAGCAACTGGTTCCCTTGAGCGTGTGGTGGTTTGACTATGAGAGAGAAAGAGAGAGAATTTTTTCTAACTGAATCTTGGAAGTGGCATTACATTGAATTACATTTGCTGCATTTTGTTTGTTAGAAGAAGTCAATGGGTCCAGTCCATATCCAAGGGAAGGGAGTTACTAAACAAGCGAATGCCAAAGGGCAAGGACTACTAGGTACTACTTTGGAAACTGTTTATCGAAGAGGATCATTTTTCAGGAAAGAGTTCATTAACTCAGTGTAGAAAAATATCTAAAGTCTTAAGAAATTGAAAAATAAAACAGTAAGATAATGTCACAAACACTTTTAAATGACTGTGTGTCATCAAGGGCATGTACCAGATACACTTGTGGCTATGACTTTAGTGTTACAAAATGATGTGATCAATCTAAATGTTAATAGCCAGGAACAGTAGCACTCCTCTGTAATAGCAGCGCTGAAGAGGTTGAGGCAAGAAGAGCACAAGTTTGAGACCAGCATGAGCTATATAACAAGACCCTGTCTCAAAACCTCAACCAACCAATCATGCAAGGAAATAAGCAAAGAAAATGAAAGCTGAGGTGGAGAGCACTCAATGCAAGTATCTGCTCAGAGTGCCCAGGGTCCTGGGTTCAATCCAAAGGAAATAAATAAACAGATTATAAAACCATCCGGCTTATTAGAGAACCAGGTAAGGAGTCTGAAAGCCCAGTATTTCAGGTTGTCAGGGTTGGCATCCTTTACCTTCTTAAATTCTATGAGGCAATACACCATGATCTCTCTGAAATGAGTCCTATTAGGCCAATGCGATTTTCCTCTTAGACACTCAAGGCCGTAGTGTATGACATTCCAGGAAAAATCACTTTATGCAGGATTCTTCATCACTATCATCAGAATTGACCATACATCTCAAAATCTTAACTGGCTGATCATCCAAATAGCTACTGCCTCTCCTCCCCTCTTCAACACTTTCTCTTACTGAAAACTTAAGGTTTGTCTAGGGGACGTGATAGGTTGCAGGGACTTCACTCTATCAAGCTGTTTTAATATTGGCATCTCTTTGCCACCACAACTGACATCAACTTTCTGAAGAAATTGACATAAGGAAGTTTACATTTCCCTAGTAAAATGCTAGAGAATTTTGAGACTAGGTAGTCTAAGTGAAGCCACTAATAAAAAAACAAACCAAATTGGAGTATTTTTCCTCAGGATTCAGAAAAAAAACTGGTAAGATTGAAATTAAAAAAAGAAAACTACTAATCTCTCCCCATCCTGAAGCTCAGGGAAATTTGTGGAAGAGGGGGTGGTAAGATTGTAAGAGCACAAGGATGGGAGGAGCATGATATGCAAGATACTCTACACAAGTTAGGGCCGAAGCAATCATATTTGGACTTTACATGCCCTGTGCGGTGTCCAAAACACTATTGACCCCACAAAGTCTAGCATTTGCTAAAGGCACTAGGATCCTTAGAAACAAGGGATTAACAGTCACAAAAGTGTTCCTATACTTAAGGGGAAGACAAGAAAGAGTTCTAGGAATTGCCACTGAGTCCTTACACCTCATCAGAGAGGAGGACCCAGAGGAAAGTTTGATATACTCATTAAAGGATGCTTCAGAGATGGGGGGAGGGGGCACTGGGAGAAAGGGAGGGAGGGGGGAAAGGAAGGGACAAATCGGGGAGGGAACAGGAAGGTCCAGGGAGGGCTAGAGGGAGGGAGGGGACAGGGGTTCCTATTATGTTTGTATGAGCAGAAATATAAAAAAAAGAAAACTACTGAGGAAAGTGGCTTTCTCTAGAAAGACAGAGCCCCCTTAAGACTTTCTTCTTACAAGACAGGCTAAGCACTGACCATGAGAGGCTCCTTACATGTAGCAGTACACAGATATGACATTTTACATTTCCTATCTTTTACTTAGAATAAAGGTTAGCAAATGATGGCTAGCATTGTCAATAAAGTTTTATTAGAATGAAACTATGCCCATTTGTGTCTGTTTTATTGATAGGTACAATGGAGACACTAAATGGCTGCAATGGAGATCATTTGGTTATGTAAGCTAAATACTATCTGATCCTTCATAAAAAAGTATTACCAACTTATGGGTACAGATAGTTCAACACATGTATGTTATAACCTGATGTAGGTGGGAGGATCACTTGAGGGCTCAAAACCACCCAAGCAACATAGTGAGACCCTGCCTCAAAAATGATTGCTTTACCAACACCTCCCCCAACCCCACATGATATGAATCTTAATATTTTATTCTAACAACATTGTCATAAGATAAACAGAATTACCACAGCCATACCAGGATCCAAACTACAGAGGATTTCTGCAAAGCCACACTTCTAGTTTATGCACATTTCTCTAAATTGTAAAGATATAAAACAAAAATCCCCAAAGAAACAAAAACAACCCCCATTAACCTACTGCCAAGCCAGTTTTCTTTTGTGGGAAGGAAAATAGGGACCGACATAAGGTAGTTCAACATAGCCTCAAACTTATATTCCTCTTAGATTTTCCTGCCTTGGTCTTCTGAGTCCTGGGATTATAGGTTTATAGACCTGGGTAACCAAGACCAGCCAGCATTTAGGTTTATTGTTTTTAAAAATGCCAAACCTCTCCACAATATACTCATATAACATATTCCATCTTGGATTCAAGCAACTGAAAGACTTTAGAATTTCTCCTAGGATTGATATAGGATGTTAGAATAAATGTACTCATCTTGTTTGTGTGTGCAAAATGCTGATGCTAGGCCATGTAATGTAAATGTTCTGCTTTTTATGCATTTAATATCCTAATAAAAACCTGAGTCTTTATTTCAGGTTGTTATTTTTCGGCTCTTCTTAGATGAAGAATAAATGACAGTGGAGAAGACAGAGTACATTAGGAGATGTCCTACTGTACTTTCCAGATTTTTCTCAAAGAAATGTATAACCTTGTGATAAAACTTAAGGTTTTGATCTGCTTTTCAAAAAGAAAGGAGCTTCTACCAAGGCATTCTTTTGAGGAAGTCTATAAGTGCATAGAAAAACTCGACATCCCCATTTCTGTATGTTTAATATGTACATTTTTAGCTGCCAAGAAAGAATCTCCATAGAGCTGTGCATTTTTACTACTTTAATCCTCAACGTATCCTCTCTCTCTCTCTCTCTTTCTCTCTCTCATCTATCTCAAAGGCAATGGTAGGGACTGAACCCAGGGCTTCCACCACAGTCGACTAACAGTCTAGCACCGAACCAAAGCTAATTATAAAAGGGATTTTATTGGTTTGTAAATTGCTGTTATCTATTTGAAGCTATGTCACATTTATGATGAAATGATTAAAAGGAAAACAGTATGTCTTCCACTCTGCAACCATACAGTTCATGATTAAGTAACAACTCTCTGAGCCTATGACCTTATTAAACCACCTTTGGGCTTCAGTTTGCACATGGGAGACAGGGAGCTGCAGATGGTGGAAGACACTTAAATCACAATTTCATAGAAGACGCAAACTGCCATCCCATATACCTTGCCACTCAGGTAGTCTCCTTTGTCCACTGACAAGACCACTTGCCCAATGTGCTCATGGAGATGGTATTAGTTGAATGGGCTATTATAGTGACTATATCACCACCAGTACCATTGTCTTTTCTTTTTGCTCTGGTGTGTGTGTGTGTGTGTGTGTGTGTGTGTGTGCGCGCGCGCGCGAGCACACACACACGTATGTAAGATATGGTCCTGCTATGCTGTGCAGGCTTGCTGTGAACTTATTACTTAGCCCAAACTGACTTTGAACTCTGATGACCCTCAAACTTCAGCTGTCCAAGTACTGGGATAACAGGCACTACTATTCCCACCAGGCTCATCACAGCCTCTTCTGTACACCTCAGCCCAAACCAAAATGCCCCTCTACTGCAAACCGAGGGAAAACATTGATCTGAATGTGCTTACACAAAGTTCAAAAAATTGGTATGACAAATGGAAAAGAACTGTGGACTAACATATGACTCAGAACTTGTAGGCATTTCATAATGCTGACTTACATAGGGCATTAATCTGTCCACGTCACCACCATGACTATACTCTTCACTGGCAAATAGCCTGTGTGTGGTTTATCTATGTGTTTATCGGCAAATATTTAGTGTGCTGACTGGGTGTCATGTATAGTTTGTCACAGGATGGGGAGGTCGAATAAAAAAAAAACTAGGTTAATGTACCCATTGTATTTCTGGAGCACAATTTAGTACTTTAACTGGAGAGAAACCCCTACAGGTCAGAAAATACACTGCAACCTGACACACAGAAGCATGCACTATTACCTCACTCAGCAAATGTTTACTGAGTGTCTATTATGGGACAGATACTGTCTTAAGCCCCGAGGATATAAGAAGTGATAAAAAAAGAGAAAACACCTGCCTTCATGGGGCTTAGTGTCTGATGTTGTTAACAGACATGATTAACGCAAAGAGAAAAAAAATCCTGTAGCCACAATATGAACAGAAAAGAACACACACTCTCTAGAAGAAAAGCAGCCCAGAAGTCTGAGTTGCTTTTTATCATTACTGAAATAAAGTCAATAAATCACCACTCAATTATTTTGAGCATAGATGGTACGTTATTTATGTAGTTTTTATAGTCTAAATAAATTCTGGGGAAATGGAACAGGCTTGAAGTATACTGTTACTGCCACCCTCAAAATAGCCCATCTATTGGCCTTGAATTTTAAAATATGAATTGCTCCAAAATACACCAAATACTACATACACAGCTGCCATCTGTCCTATAGTCAGTCATAGTAGGCATCCCTTTCATTCACAAGCAAAGCCAGCAATGTGTGTGTGTTGGGGGGAAGGAGGGCGTGGGGAGACTTGAGATGGAGGATAAATTCCACTTGTGCTATTAAAAAAAAAAGTAGAAGAGTGAACCTAGTGGTTGAAAAGTGAAGATAAAAAGAAGAAAACAGTAATCTTGCTATAGAAACCAGAGAATTATGTTCTTGCTCTCCCCCTACTTTTTTCCTGCTTTCACACTGTACAAACTCTAGCACCCTGAACAACTCACTCTCCTGCTATTTCCAGCACTTTAAAGAAACTTTTCAACATTTCTGCTTGACACATTTTTTCAACAGGGAGGTGAAGACAATAAGTAAACAGGTAGTGAAGGGCTATTTAGAGAGCTGGTCAGTCACAGTAATAATAAAGGGGAAAACCCCCACCCGAACAGAACATCCATCCTATGTGCGGCAGCCACAGATGGCACATGACCTCTGACAAACAGTTTTCAGAGTAATTTTAATGCTACTCTGGATTTAACTTGACTAACTGGTAGCAATTGAGCACATCTTTTTTTTTTTTTTCTTTCTTTCTTTTTGTGGCAGCAGTTATCTAAAATGCTACAATAACAGCATCAAAAGTAGAATGGTGGAAGATTGGTTTTCCATTGTGCTGCTGAACTGGCATAATGCCCACTTTAAAAGCAATTCGCTGCTCATCACTGAAATCTGGCAGACACGACACTAAATGCCTTGAGGGAAAAAAAAGGGACTTGAGAAGGGGGAACCCACTCCAACCACCATGCAAAGGGGGAAGAAAGCTCCACAGATGAGGAATCAGGGTGAGAAGAGAAAATTGCCAAATAAAAAGTTCAGCATGGCATGCAGACTCCCAACAGGCTGTACTTAATTTGCTAGAAGATTTTGTCTACAAGTTTGCATTAGTTACAGCAGAACAAAACAAAAGCAAAATATGTATTTATGTCTCTCTATTGTTCTGATGAAGCAAAAACCTAGTGAGCTCCATCAATCATATGTCAAATATGTCTTCCCCATTTTATTTACCACCAAATATAATGAGTAAATATGTGATAATAAAACTCTTCTTTCTACATGGACATATACAATTTTTCCTCCTGCTAAATACAGGTAATGGTTTAGGAAGCTTTCAAAATGTCTTTTTACTGTCAATAAAACTAATTCTATTCCCATTTTCAAGTGAAAAAAAAAAAGAGGCTTTACAAATGAAAATTCAAATTAAAATTCTGATTATAGTGTAGTGTGACAACACCTGTATTTATAATTTTACTGTCAGCTAGCTTGTAGTGTTTAACAATAGCTCCAAGCAGAAAAGTAATTGGAATTTGTCTGTAACATGCCAGATGACGGCATTGGGAGCTTTGCTACGCTACAGCAAATTTGGTTTGATGGCAAAATAACCTCATGGAGATTTCTACAACTCAAAGGTTGCTGGTGTTGGATGGGGGTGTCTCTCAGATATGGGGCCTCTTCTTGGGTTTAAGGAATCTAAGAGTTTATGTGGCAAAGATCACTTTGATCATGACTCAAGATCCAGGTCCCTCATGTACCCCGTAGCCCCTCCCACATCAAAGATGCCTGTTAGTTCTTAGAGTTACTCCAGAAAAACAAAACAGGTAAATAAAAAGCAACAGCAGCAACATCCTGTGTGGTTTAAAAAAAAAAAAAATCAACCCAGCAAGGTAAATTAACAATACATTTGACAGGAGCGGGTGGGATGGGGGATCCAGAAGGAGGGAAGCATCTTTGAGAAACTGAAGAGCCCTGAGTGGGACGGGACAAGACAACAACAGCCTTTTACCCTTTGTCTAAGACTGCAGAGCCAGGGGCGCTAGAGCTGTTCATTGTATTCACTGGTTTTCAATAACCACCAATAAATAATATAGGTACCCACACGGACGCCTAAGGTTTGCTATTTATCAAAAGATTAACTGAAAACTTACACAACCCACTAATACTTTTACTGAAGCAATATAGAGAAAAAAATCATTTAAAGCAGTGTTCTGCTGTCAACTTGAATCTTTCAAAACTTATAAACACATGCTAATCTCCATACACAACTTGCCTTACTCTAGTCTACAAGCGAAAAGCCCATCTTTTTCATTATCCTAAAGATAAAAAAAAAAAGCCACGTACAAAAGAAAAACAGAATGACAGTGATGTTTTAGTTTATACTAGATATGGCAACACACACAAACTGTCAAAACTATGGAATGAAAAAAGCTGTTATCAAGCAACTGTCAAGAGAGTCCTCTGAGATTTGGAAATCTTGTGTTTATTGTAACTACTGCACATTACACAAAGAAAGAAACATCCCTCTCCTTGCTCTTGCTGTTAAATATCATGTAAGAGAACACAGGCTTCTCCCTTAGTATTTAGATTAATTTTTTCTTCCCAGTGTGTAATTCCGTGCTTGACAGAACTGCTCCCCTCCTCCTAAGGTTTCTACAGTGTGGTCAAAGTTCAGAGAGAAACTCGAGGTTCTATCAAACATTATTTCATTTCAAAAACCATCGCCGCCTCATTTCATGTTGTTAACTGGTCCTCTACCTTGCAACAGTGGAATCTATTAACATCAAAATGCAGTCATCACTTGAATCATTTTCTGACTTAGTTCTACAAAAAGAGGTGTAGACTTGAACAGCTACAGACACCAATGCTTAATATTCTCTCTCTCTCTCTCTCTCTCTCTCTCTCTCTCTCTCTCTCTCTCTCTCTCTCTCTCTCTCTCTCTCTCACACACACACACATTTCCCTATTAATGGATACAACAGAGAAACCAGAATCCCTAAAGGGAAATTACCATCTAATAAGAGGAATAAATGGAAAATGAAGGGCCAAATCTCTTCCACAGTGCATGACATTAGTGATGTGTAGGTCATTTCTCCATTCCAAGCTTAACAGGCAAAACTGCCCTTGTTATCTCACCAGGGTCTGTAGTTTTATTGCACTTCCCCAAGTGGCCTTCTACCTAGACAGGAAGCAACAGCACTCTGAATCTGAGTCTTAATTTCTGTCCCAGGCCCAGGTGGCCCTGCTTAGCCAACTGTGTGACAGGGCCTCCTAGATAACAGCAGCAGATGCCCCTTGATGAGCATAAATGAAAGCAGTCCTCAGGTGTTTTCACTTTCATGTTTCTGTTTCCTTCAGATGCAGAATATGGGCTTTCTGACATTTCTCAGGATGGAGAAAGTAGAGCAGAATTCTTATTATAAGCACAAGTGCCCAACTCAGATGAACCATGGGTCAAATCGAATCATACAATGCAGTTTGCTTTTTAAGAAAAAAATCTTAGCAAAACATAGGCTGGCATATTGAACAAGAGTCATAATTCTGGGCCAGGGAGATTTTACCCAATTTGCTTGCCATTCTGCTGGCATCCTTCCTTGTACAGAGAACTACTCATTTCAGCTTATTGGGACAGACTTATCAACCACCTCAGTGAGGTAGAAAAGAAGTAGTCAACATACCTTCAGCGGGTCTTGGCTCTAAATAGTATACAGTGGTTACCTAATACTTAGAACATACTTATTTTAGGTTTCAGTGACCTGGTATGACTCAGTCAGCAAAAGAATAAGTCATATTTTAACCTGCGACAAAAATGGCTGAACAGCAATGTCAGTTTCATAAAAATGAAGATGACTACCTAATAAAGAAAACCTAAGTGCTTCTAAAACATGGAGACACTCTTTTGTGGATTTTAATAATCAGCATATTATTATTATTACAAGGAAAAGAAGAACATTGTCATGTTTTATCCCTTGTATTGCTTATTCCTATTTTAGGCTAAGTGGTCAATTAACATTCATTTCATGCAATGAAAATCATGTTTTATGCAATTATCTTAATGCCAACCAGTTCTCTGTGAATGAAATTTTGTTTGAAGTAAACCTTTAAAAATTTCTCCCCAGCTGGTGATGTGCACCCGCATTTCAAGTATGCAGGAGGCCTTGAGGCAAGTCAGGGTTACATAGTGAGTTTCAGGGGAGCCTGAGTTATAAAGTGACACCTTGTCTACAAACAAACAAACAAACAAAAAAATAAGAAAAGAAAACGTGCCCAGCCAGGCATGGTGTTTCTGGACTATAATCCTAGCATTCAAGAATATGAGGCCAGCCCCAGCCATACAATGGGGTTGACTGAGCTTGGTCATACAAAGCATGACTCATTTTAAAATACCAAAAAAACAGGTTAATGAGATGGCTCTGAGGGTTAAGGCACTTTGACACAAACCTGACTACCTGAGTTTGATACCCGGAGTCTCTCTCAAAGGACAGAACCAACTTCCAAAAGCTGTCCTCTATCTCCACATGTGTGTGGTGGCACACACGTGGACGTGCTTGTTCTTGTTCTCTTTCTCTTTTTTTCCCTCTCAAGTGCACAAAAAATATTTTTAAAAACACCAAAATTTTCCTTCATAATATAAAGACATTTTAGCAAGTTGCATGTGGTAAAGGAGCTGTATGTTGGTGAAGTAATGACAAATGACTCGTTAAAGAAGTCTGAGGATATCTACAATGAAGCCAGGATGCTACTTTGAGTTATTCACATAACTTAAGAGCACATTGTGCACCTTGTATTTTTAAAGCTAAAATGTGCTCTAGAACCAGAGTGTTTGAGTTCAAATTCTGACTCTGCCCTTTATTTGCTGAGTTGCCTTGAACAGTTTTCTTAATCTCTTGATGTCTCTCAGATCTAATGCAGAGATAATGGAAGCACTGACTTTGTAAGGCTATGGAGAATAAAGTAAGTCCAAAACATGGACCATGCTTAGATTAGCTCTCAGTGCTTAGTGCTCAATGGATGTTTACTATGATGATAAGCAAATGTATTATTTTATAGTTTGAACCATGGATTTCATTTAGAATCTAGTCAAAGTGGGAGGAAGAGGCATTAACAACTCCTTCCCATCAGATTTGACCTTGAAGGAATGAGGTAATATGTGAATGAAGATCCCTGCAAATCTTATAGATAAACATTTTAATGCTTTTGGATTTCACGAACATTTGAATGATAATACAAACAGTCTACACTGAAAACTTTCCAATGTCTGGTTAAAGATAGCACACTAAATACATAGTTAGCTCTGTAAAAGCCTAAATCTTCACTAGAATTATAGTAAAGAGTTCTTTTTTTTTTTTTTTAGAGGCATAATGACTCCAAGACGGAATGGAGGTATCAGCAGCAAAAACTAGTAGAAGGATGAGAGGTAATTTACCTAGGGTGTCTCTGCAGAATTCTAAGCTGGCAGAAGGGAGAACTGGAAAGGAACCTGGCTTATCACACAACTTCTGGGGCTCATAGAGTGTGGAAGATTGGTTGAAAATATGTTTAAAAGTCAGACCCCAAATGTCTACTTGGGAGTCTGAAGTACCATTAGACACACTGCGCTAAGATTGCATGTGGATGCCCGAGTGTGACCTTCCCCCCATCATAAATTCCCCAATGCTGGCCACTGGGTAATCCTATCTGGGGAGGAGACTTAGAAGATCATCTGTCCAGAGTTTGAGCAACCATGAGAAAAGACATTGCATACTGTTAGATTAGGACCATGAAACAAGAGCATTTCAGAAACAAGAAAAGGTGGAGTTCACTGCATACATATTTGGGTGGCAGGGGAATCAGGAATTCGAGGCCGGCCTGGAATACAGGAGGAGGAGGAGGGAGAAAGAAGGGAAGACGAGTAGAAAAGACAGGTATGATACGGTGCAGTTCAGGCCTGTGATTTTGTCCCCCGAGGGGGTGTAGACAGAAGGATCAGGAGCTCAAGGCCAGCCTGGACTACATGAAACTCTGTTTCAAAACAAAAGAGGCATTACCAATAAAATCAAGCCTAATAGGATGGCCAAGCACTGGCACAGCCTTCCCAAGGCCTTGGGTTTGAGCCTCAGCACTGTAAGAGCAAAAATCAAAATGAAACAAGTGGAAATTGTGGAGAGGAGATCAAAGAAGTTTGAGAACATTTCCCAGAAGGAGAGGGCTCAACTTGAAACTAGACAGTGTCCTACCAGGTAGGCCAAGCCACAAATGAAAAACCTCCCTGAGAAAGATGCTGATATGAACGGCCATGCAATGGGTTCAAAAGAAATTCTACATGTTTTTATTACAAAAAAAAAATCTACAATAGATGGCACATGTGAACATTAACACTGGCACAGGTGAGAAAAATTTACAAAATTATGGAAAACAAAGTTCTAGCCTAGAAAACTGTATCTAACTATTGACAGGGTGGTTAGAACAAGTCAAGACAAACCAGGTTCCCCAAACTTAGCTGCCATCTATTCTTTGTCAGGAAATTGCTGGAGAAAATTCTTTGCCTCTCCTCAAAAGATAGTAGAAAAAACAAGCAAGCGAGCAAGCAAGCAAACAAACCCCACACAGAACCTAAGACACAGGCCTCCAAAATAAGTCATGGATGAGGGTAATTACCATATGGCAGTAAAGGAAGTGCTCCAGGATAACAGTTGGGCAGCAGGCCAAGAGGGCTTCTAGCCTAGAGTACCTGCTATGCATCAACTGGATTAAGGGAAAGTTCAGAGAAACAGGGGAAGAGATGGTATATATTACTAGCTGCTAATTTGCTGAATAGGGTCCTACCTGAATGAGGAAGATAAAGGTGGACACTTAGTTATTTCAGGGGAGGGGGGAGAGACAGACATAGCTGAAAATTCTGGATGATTCACTTAAGTGTCTTTGGAAGACACAGAGCAGGAATACTGAATACAGTAACAAGGAGGAGTTATAAATGATCACTACTGAGGATAGAAAGGAATTCTTTGTAAGCAGATACACTCAACTTTTGCTTCTTTGTGTGATTGAAAAAAAATCAATCAGGCAATCTAAAGTCTCCCACCTACCCCATATCCCCTTTTAGGAACAATCATACTTGCTTAGATCTATGTCCCCCCCCAAGAATACTGGAACAGCTTTATTAGCTTGTTAGCTTGTAGAAATGACAGGAACAACTTGACTATTTAAAATTCTTGATGTACTGAGTTTATGCAGAAAGGCGGGGTTTATTAAGTGACCTTTAAAAAAGTATTTACTTGAGGGAGAGAGAGAAAGACAGCGAGCGAGCATGTTTAGGCATGCCATGGTACATAGATGGAGGTCAGTTCTCTCCTTTTACTACGTGGGTTTCCAGGGATCGAGGTCATCAGGTTTGCAAGTTGATGCCTTATCTGCAGCGTTATCTCTCCAGATGAACTTTTTAAAAGAATCCTTTCAAAAATGTGTATTTTGGGGCTGGAGAGGTGGCTCAGGGGTTAAGCCTCTGCGTTGCAGGTGGAAGGTCCTGAGTTCCGATCCTAGACCCCACCTATAGACGCCAGGCGGAAGCGGGGGCGGCCTGCGTTTCTGGTCCTGGTAGGTCAGAGCCTGTGAATCCCCGGGCAGAGTAAACTAAGAGGAGTTGGAGGCGGTCCATGGTGGTTCCCAAATTCGTCCATGGTTCTACACACACACACACATACATACACGCACATACATACATACATACACACACATGCATATACATATAATTGAATAAGTAATAAAATAATAAAAATGTGTATTTTACAAGTTGCTGGATTCTCCCTCTCTCTCTCCGCTCCCTTTCTTTCAAAAACTGGAGTGTTCATTTGGAACACTTTCAAAATGGAGCACTTTGCCATGACTGGAACTTACGGATGTGTGTAGAGATGGGTGGGATACGGGCTGACAATAAGCACTGGAACTTGCTTCCTGGGAACACCCTCTGATCTCATGGGTCTCCATCTCTTTCTTACCTTCCCTCCACTCCTTCCCTCCTTCCCTTCATCATTTATAGAATTTTATTTAGGACCAGTGAGATGGCACAGTGGGTAAAAGCACCTGTACACAACCCTGGCAATCTCAGTTTGATGCTTGCAGACCATGTGGTGGAAAGGACAGAAACCTGAAAGTTGTTTTCGGACCTCTCTTTCTCCCCCTCTCTCTCCAAATTAAAAAAGCTCCCCCCACCCCCCCATGACAGGAAACACAAGCTCAGCAACGTAAACCAGTCTAAACAACAGTGGATGGGGAGTAAACTGCCAGTGGATAAGATCAGATGTCTCAATACTAGCCACAAACACTCAAGAGTAAACTTCCATCTAAACACGTCTCATTATATCTTTGGATAGGAGAGGATCTCAACAACCAGACAGGACTCAGTCTAGTGCAGTGGAAGAATAGTGAAATAGACTACAGCCAATCAGAATGTGGAGTGCCCATGACCCTCCAATGCTCACCAAATCTTTCCCCATCCTAACATTCAGGGGACCTTGTGGAAGAGCCTAAACATGGGGAGGACCATGGCATCGTTGAATAACACATTCCGCTCAAGGCAGGGCTGCTGTATCCGGGAACTCAATTTCAGTGAAACTTATCTTTACCAGACCTGCACAATGGCTGACATAACGTAGACTTACAAGGATCTCAGGGGACATAATTACACGTAGTGGGAACCTTAGGGATTAGGGTTAGACAGGTGAAGGGAAGTGCCCCTATCGGTGGGTCTGCCCAAGGAAGGGCCACTTGGTCTGCCACAGAGACCTGAATCCCCACTAGAATCAGGCAGCTCATTACCCAGGTTGATCTATACAGTGAGGTTATAAGGATGCTCACAAAACTGCTCTGGGACTCCCGGGAAGGGGTATATAAGTGAGTTGAGGATTGAGGGTAGCAATTATAGATTGCCTCATATGCTTCTTTATTGTTTGGATTTATTTTTATCATATAATGCATCTATATAATATTTGTCCCTAAAATATGTTTAAAATGTCTGGGTTTTTGAATGAAGAAACAAAATACTGTGTCCACGTTCTCAAAGAGCTGGGGCATATCACTCACGGTCACATCAGATTGACCCCATTAAAGCTGCTCTCAATGGAAACAAAACCCAAAACAAGGTCACTCCATTAATCATGACATTTAGAGTAACAAGAAAGGAGCCACCTTTCTTATTTTCCAGAACACAAAAATTGAACACTAAAATGTTATTAAATCGAGTTAGTATTATCAGTAAAAAATATGCTCTATTTCCTATTATTTATGAAGCCCTATCCTTTTCTTTCTTACCAATTACATTCCCTATCATTTCCAAAATATACAAACTGTTTTCAATCAACAGATTTCTTTATTACAGTGTGCAGCATGCTTGTTACTGCCTCTTTTCTATATTGAATCCTTGATTGGACAAGCATTTTGAATTTCACACAGGCTATGATTGCACATATCAAACAAATTAAAGCTGCCAATCTCTTCTGGGAGACTGTCCTTTCTACATACCACCACTGAAAAGTACCCTAAGTGTATTTGTTTAGGGAAAATGGAGGCAGGAGTGAAGAATGGATTGCCATTAGCCTCCATCATATCATCTAGCTATTCTCTTGAACATGCACACAGGTGACTGCTGTCCTTCTGAAACGCAGTATGGATTGTCAAGTGACAACTTTGCCTGCAGTTTTGATAGCATCAACCATTCTTCATATAATACTGGCCTTTAAAAAGAGGATGGGCTTCAACCAAAGAGTAGCGAAATGAAACGAAGAGATTAGAGAATAGGGCAAGCAGGTCAGCCTGGAGCTCTCTAATATACTTGCTTTTGGGTGGCAAGGGGTAGTGTTTGCGGCTCTGGCATCTTTCTGTGCTCTGCCAGTTTTAACATGAGAAAAACAGACCTCACAGAGGTTGTCTACTGAGGAACTTGAAGAGACTTTCTGTTAAATGGAACTGAAAATAATCTTTGCTTTATTAGTAGACAGGGCTAGCACTCAAGGGTTAAAGTTCAATAAATGGAACTGCAATGATTTCAAAAAGTTGAAGAAAGATGTGATCCATGGTTAAGGTGGAATTATTAAGTTTTTTAAATGAGAACTAAGAGGAATAAACACTTTACAATACTAAATTCTGGAACATTATCTAAATTACTTAACCCTGGTTTACACATTACTAAATGCGGGACTTTTGCCATCTTCTGAGATATCTGAGACAGCTTGAGCTTTCCTTGCTTGAAGTGTCAACTGGAAGTGGATGCTGGGCAGGAGCCTCCTCTCACTGTCTTCATTTCTTTTAAGAATTACCAATTTTTTGGAAACCAGATCTCATGTATCCCAGGCTGGCCTGCTCCTCCTGCCTGCCCCTACTAAGGGCTGCGATGACAAGAGTGCAGCACCATGTATGCTTTTTGTGGTGCTGGGAATGGAACCCAGGACCTTGCACATGTTTGGCAAGCACTCTACCAATGAAGCTCCATTCCCAGCCCTGAACCACCTGTTCAGGAAAGCACTGCAGATTCGTCTTTAGAAGCAATTTTAAAAATATACGAGAGAGATTGTAACACGAGCTCAAAGGCAACCCACAGAATGGGAGAAAATCTTCACTAACCACATATCTGACAGAGCTCTACTGTCCAGAGTGCACGAAGAACTTAAAAAACTAAACTCCAAGGAAAACAATGGCCCAATTAAAAAATGGGCCCTGGAACTTAAAAGAAACTTTACCAGGGATGAAATTAAAATGTCTAACAAATATCTGAAAAAATGCTCCACTTCCGTAGCCATCAGGGAAATGCAAATCAAAACTTCCTTGAGATATCATCTCACCCTGGTCAGGATGGCAAAAATCCACAATACAAACAACGACAAATGCTGGAGAGCATGTGGAGAGAGGGGAACTCTCCTACATTGCTGGTGGGAATGCAGGCTCATACAGCCACTCTGGCGAGCCGTCTGGAGATTCTTAAAGAAATTAAAGATTGAAATGCCATATGACCCTGCTATCCCACTTTTGGGAATAACCCCCCATGCAGCAGAGGTTCGTCTCGATAGCACAAGCACGACCATGTTCATAGCAGCACTGTTTACAATAGCAAAGTCATGGAATCAACCTAAATGTCCAACAGTTGACAAGTGGATAAGGAAACTGTGGTACATCTATACAATGGAGTACTACTCAGCCATCAAAAATGATGAATTACTGGAATTTGCTGGGAAATCGATGTCATTAGAAACAATTATATTAAGTGAAGTATCCCAAACCCAGAAAATTAAGCGCCGTATGTACTCCCTAATAGGTGGCTCCTAGTACCAAACTCACCCAGCCCACATTGAGACACTCAAAAGTAAACTTACGTAACACAGTAATTGCAAGGATTATGAACAAGAGAGATGGGGTAGGAGGGCCACACCAGAAACAAGGAGAGAGGGGACCATGTTACAGCAGAGAAAATACGCCTCCATCAAGGTCTGCAAGTAAGTAATGAGAAACCTGGTTAAGTTCACAGACGTTCTTTCCTGATCTCACCAGAAGGGGAGGGCATATAGTCTAGCAGATAAAAAGTAATCATTTTGCAAATGGGTGATGGACCCCTCCCTCACTGAGGTTTCCTACTTTTATTACATCTACCCTTGAATGTGCTATTATAACAAGACTCCAGTTTAACAGCTTTTTGTCTCTGGCCAGGGGGTGACATACAGTGCCCAGCAGGATGGAGTGAAGGGCATTGCAGGAGCAGCAAAACTGCAAAAGAAAATCAACAAACCACAATCCAGAACTTCAGAGACTCTATATCAATCACATAGAACTAGGACAGCCTAATCTCTCCCCATCCTGGAGCTCAGGGACATTTGCGGAAGACTGGGCGGTAAGATTGTAAGAGCAAAAGGATGGGAGGAACAACGATTTGCAAGATTCTCAACAATAGTTGGGGCCAAAGCAATCATAATGGGACTTTGCATGCCCTGCGCAATGTCCAGCGCACTGTTGCCCTCATAAAGTCTAGCATCTGTTAAGGGCACCGAGATCCCTGGAGGCAAGGGATTGACAGCCATAGTAGTGCTCCTATGCTTAAGGGGAACAAGAGAAAGGGCTTATGGAAATGCCACTGGGTCCTTATATGTCATCGGAGAGGAGGACCCAGTGGAGAGTCAGGCGTACACAATAAAGGACTTTCTGGGAATTGGGGGGGAGGCACTAGGGGATGGGGAGGGAGAGGAGGGGGAGGAGGGGGTTTGGGGGGAGGAGGGGGGAGGGAGGGAACTGGTAAAAAAATTTTAAAATGTATAATTACATTTTTAATAAAAAAATATGAGAGAAAAAGAAAAATTTCCTGGGAATCAGTAAGTTGCTCTACATAACACAGAGGTTATGATTGTAATGCTCACCTTCCCTTTGCATCACAAACGGTGAAAGCGAAGGCACTAGCTTCCACAGTACAGGCAAACTTGTAAATTCAGGCACAGAACTTTCTGCTGCACCAAGGATGAAAAGATGGGGGGGGGCAGGGGCGGCGGCGACACAATGGTGTTGTCAGGCTGCTTTCTGTGTTCTATCTATTCTTTCACTGTGAGACAGTGTTTGGCTCAGCGCTCAGCCACACAAAGGTGAGAAAGCAAATAACCCTGGCTCCAAAGGAACTCACCCTTGTGGAAGAAAGCTGCATGGGAAGAGCTAGATGTGCGAAACGCAAAGCTGTGTGATGGCGAATATCTAACTATACTCGGAAGGCCAGAAGACGCTTCTACAGAAGGTGTCGGATTTGAGGTAGGGGCGTGCAAAGAGAGGGGAACAGTGTCTGAAAAAAGTTAGTAAAAAAACAGATGGATTTCTTCGTTGACCTTGTTATTAGCATGTCAACACTCGTCAGCACTGAAAAGGTTTTCAGTGTGCTGGGTATGAGCTAGTATGGACTGGTTCTAGTACACGCTGACTTTGTACCCAGAACAAAGGAAGTCCAAAGTGTCAGCAACTTGGCCAGATTGCTCAATGGGGGGTACATACCCTTTACTGAGAATTTTAAGGAGGTGGATCCTTCCTTTACTGCCAGAAACCTATGATCTAGTCACTCACTGAATATCTCTCTCTCTCTCTCTTTCGAGGTGGTAGTGGTGTACATGTTTGGTATAGATAACATACCAGCATAGGATTTAGAAGCAGAAAAGTCTGTTATGGTCCTCACAGGCATCTCATCAGGACTCTGTATCTGAACAGCATTACCATCAGGAGTTGAGATGCAACAGAAGGGCCTGTACTGTGCTGGGCATGGTAGGTTCTTCCTTAAGGACAGCCACAAACCTTATGTGCTTTTTTCCCTGCTAAGTAGGCTGCCAATGGCCTTTGAGAATTAAACCATCTCCCTCTGTCCCTAGAATCTGGGAAAAACCACTCAGAATTAGTGTAAGTAAATGTGATTGTCAAAAACCTTTCAAAATGTACATATTTAGTAATATTGTCCATAAACTGAAATCACAGATTCCACAATAACTTGTTGTGAAAAGCCCTAAGAGTTTATATGATGTCAACTACATAATTTCAACACTTCTTGCGTACCTACTACATGTAGTGCAATATACTAAAATAATACATATAGTAGGACATTTATATACTTTAAGAATTCTAGGATTTATATAAGAACTCGGGAACTTTTTAGACAAAAAAAAATCACTCTAGTTGTTTGTTGTAAATTTATCTTTATATTTAAATCTAAGTAACTGTTAGGTGATTATAAACTTTCTAATATGCTCAATTCTTTACATACATACATACATACATACAGTCAACACATATGAAGTAGTATATAACTTTCATTTTGGAGATGGAATTATCATAAGCTGCTTATTAGCTGAAGGTTTGTGTTGGTAGGTCTTCAGAAGAATCTAGCCAGAAGGTGTGTCTATCTGTCTAGCTAAGAAGGTTTGACGCAAAAACAATTATGAATGCCTTTGGGTATGGATTGCTCTCTCCCATTTGCCACTAATCTTCACTTCTTGTGACCTGACAATCTGACATTTAACCCTTGGAAGTGGTTGGGTTTACAACCTCTGTGTTAGATTATAATGCAGAACAAATTTCATTTAATTAGCCCCTAGGGAATACCCTAACGGCAGCACAACTCCTTCAAATATCAAGCCTTTTAGGTTATGAGGGTTGCAGTGATTTGAAAATGACTTCAATCTCGGAGAGATATATTAGTTTGGGGGGACCATTAGTTATAACTTACTTCTAAGTAGTTAAAGATGGGATTTTCCTGACACAGTACATTGTAGTATATAGCTTCCTCTTGTTCTTAAGTTTTTTGAAGGGATGTTTATATGATCAAATAAAACTCTTCATTATTAAAGTGAAGGTCTACGTTTATTGGGCTCCAATTTATACATACAATATCTTATTCTGTTTATGTACTAACAGTAAAAGGAGGCATTATTCAAGTATTATGAAGTTAATCTTGATTCTACAATATCCCTTTCAGGAATGATGTGAGACAGATACAGAACCCTACGGACTTTAAAATAGTCATACCTATTTCATAAACCACATGAAAAGTTCTCAATACAGAAGCAGCCTGCACTAGAAATAAGTGCAGGGGTTCAGCAAACACGAAGCATTTCTATGCATCTGCAGCATACGATATATGAAGATGGAACAGTTCAGGATACACCGCTCACCAGGTAAACTACTAGACCACTTCTAGTCTTGGTTTCCTCCTCTCCTAATAATACAGCACTGACTTCATAGTTTGGTTTGATAAAGCTATATGAAACAAACAAAGTTTACTTATTGTGATGCCTTGCATATAGTAAACACTCAATAAAATATAAGCTATGGTTATTAGCTTTTATCCCATACCAATTTGTAATAAATACTTAAGCTGTTCTGTAATCAAAAGAAATTTGCCCATGCTAATATGATATCTGTTTAATGTATCTATAATCATAATCATTATTGTGCTATATTGTAATTAGGCAGAAATGGTAAACTGTCAGTATAATTGATTATAATTAGTGCACAGTTACTTTAAAAATATTTTCCTTTCTTTGTTCTTGATCTAGTATGTGATCAATATTATTGCCAACTGCTTCCCCTTCATTTACTGGTTGTGTGATTTTGATTACATCACTCATCCTCTTTAACATCTCCTTTTCCTCTTTGTGAAATGGTAATAAGCTCCATTTCATCGTTAAGGTTAAACATAGTAAAATACAGCAAAGTATGAAAAGTAAATATATGTAAAGATGCAGTAAAGACGTAAAGATAACACACATAGAGACACTGCGGAGTGCCTGACACACAAATGATCAATAAATGACAGCTGTCAGGGGGTAGCAGCACTATAGTTTGTCATGACAAACAATATAATGCTCTTCCCCTATGGAACCTCATGGCTCTCCAAAACAGTCAGTCCAGGAAAAGCCTGGGCAGGTATAAGCGGTGGTTTCCAACTGCGATCACACAGTGGGACTGAATTCTACTGATGCCTGGGTTCTAACCTAGACGGTCAGGTCTAACCAGCTAAGCACTGGAGTTTTCTTAAAGCTCTCTGGTGAGAGTATCCTGGGCATTGGAGGCGGTGTTCTGGTAAAACCCAGGAAAGCTCAGGACAGAGGAAATCTCTTTTCGCTTCTCCCATATACTCAAAGGAAAGAAGTAAAATGTACTTTCAGGACTGGCCTTAAGATCACCTTTGTGTGTGAGTGTCAGACCCAAAGGTAAATATCCCTGTGGCGAACATAACCTATCACCTTTGTGCTCATGTTTGAAATTCCTTCACCATAAAAAAAAAATGCAAGTTAACTCACAATACCACATAACCTCGGAAAGACTAAATTAAATACACAACAAACGGAACCTTTTTGTTTGTTGCAAAATTCGAACAGAGGGCTTGGGAAAGAAGCAGACAGCAGGAGGGCTCTGGTCACCTAAGGGCTGCCACCCAAACAAGATCAGAAAAGAAGAAACCAAGACTAGAATTCCCAAAGGTTTTGTTTGCTCCCCCGCCCCCCTCCAACAGGGTGTCCCTGTGTAATCAAGTCTGGTCTTGAACTCATTGTGATCCTCCTCATCCTTCTGAGTGCCAGCATTACAGGTGTGTACTATCACATCTGAGTCCGAGTTTGCAGCTCTGCAGTGGGAAGAGAGAAGGGAGCCATGCAACCGTGGGAGGTTATGATGCTCCTGTCATAAGGTTATGGACAGACGGGTGGGCTAGTCCAAACTTTCCAAACACATCTTTGCAACAGCATGGTGACAGTACACCAATGGTCTCAAAAAACCCCAAATGTTGAGAAAGAGAGAGAGAGAGAGAGAGAGAGAGAGAGAGAGAGAGAGAGAAAGAAAAAAGAACATAATACACTATGAGAAGAAAAATCAAGCCTCCAACTGTGGTCCAATATCAGGGCTCAAGTGAAAACAGTATTTCAGTGTCTGAATATAACTATGATTCTGTTTAGGTTGTAGCTATTAAATTGAGCCAGTTACAGCATAACTTAGCAACTTAATTCCTTGGTAAGCATGGCAAATAAATCCCCTAAACATTTGTAGGCCACTCAGACATACATGGGTGGACAAAGAAAACCTATTCCAGAGACTCAGCATATTGTTAGAATATAGCTATTCAGCTATTTAATTCTATTTGATATGCCAGGAAAAATTTTAAGGGTGGCTATTTTATTCTGTAGCCTCTTGTTTTTGTTCCTGTACCAGAAGGGTCCTGTCACAAGCATCAATCTTTCAAAGTAGCTTCTTATCTAATCTTTCCCACATAGTCAACATGTAGATTTCCTTTCCCAGGTGGTTCTACCATCGGCTCTAAGTGTGGGCTGGGTCCTCACTGCCACTCACACACCTGGTCAACTAGGAAGAGGTACAAGGCCCAGAAGATAATCTTCAACAGTACAGATAGGGAGGTAGTTGCTCTTTATGGGTTTGAATAAAACATATTTTGCACAGGTACAGGTGTTGCTGATGGAACACAGGGCCTTGTGTAATGTAGGCCAGGGCTCTTACACTAATACGGCCTATGAGTACAACATTGCTACCAAGAACTTTACTGGCACGTTTACGTCTACTTGAACTGATTTGCAGCGCAGCAACTGTCTAACAGCTATAAATATTTCAAGGTAAACATGCTAAAGAGATAGTAAGACAGTCATTAAGACAGGAACTGAAAGCTGGCAGTCCACTGGCTGAATCCAGCTGAACACTTTTGTCTCAACAGCACAGTGCTTCAAAAGCTTTCGAGATTGATGCTGGATGTGGTGACACATACCCACAAACCCAGCACCCAGGAGGCCAAAGTGGGAGGATCCCAAGTTCACAATCAGCCTGAACTATGCAGGGAGACCATCTCAAAAAGTGACAGCAGTGTCTGAGACTGAATACTTTCGGGGAAGGTATGATGTGATAAGCTAACCAATCCCAAAGCACTTTCAAGGATTTTTGGCTCAGAAATTTTGTTTCTCAGTAAGGTTAGTCTGATAGCTTTGTGGAACCTAAATTAAGAGGGAATATGAATGCTTAGACATTGGAGGGCCCAGGACAAATATAATGCAAATCACATGTAATATTCCATCCTCTAGCATCAACATCAAAATAATTCTCCCTCCCTTACCAAAAGAAAAAAAAAAGCTTTGCCCATTCTCAGCTTTCCCTGAAAACATCAACCTTCAGTGCTGACTCAAACAGCATGACTATCTTTCTTCCTCTTTCTCCATCCCTTCCTCCCAGCAGCCAAGGGGGCTTACAGTTTGCCCACCCTGTTGCTTTTCTTTCAAGGTCCTTGAACCTCCAAAACTTTCCTAAAACAAAATGGGCAGATTCTATGTTTAATCTAATTCAATACATCTAATATTACTCTAGTGGACTACGTGCCACACACCTGTAATCTCAGCACCCAGGAGACTGAAGCAGGAGGATTACAAATTCTAGGTCATCCTGGGCTAAGTAGTAAGAACCTACTCCAAAATAAAAATTAAAAATAAAAGTACCCTTTCAGCCATAAAAAATATATGAGCAGTCAGGGAAATTTGCGGAAGAGGGGGCGGTAAGATTGTAAGAGCACAAGGATGGAAGGAGTCATGATATGCAAGATTCTTCACACAAGTTAGGGCCGAAACAATTGTAACAGGACTCTGCATGATCTGCACAATGACCAACATATCACTGACCCCTCAAATTCTAGCATGGACTAAAGGCACTAGGATCCTTAGAAGCAAGGGATTAATAGCCACAATAGTGTTCCTATACTAAAGGGGAACACAAGAAAGAGTTCTAGGAAATGCCACTGAGTCCTTACACCTCATCAGAGAGGAGGACCCAGAGAAAAGTTTGATATACTCATTAAAGGATGCTTCAGAGATGGGGGAAGGAGGCACTGGGGAAAAGGGAGGGAGGGGGGAAAGGAAGGGACAAAGCAGGGAGGGAACAGGGAGGTCCAGGGAGGGATGGAGGGAGGGAGGGGACAGGGGTTCCTATTATATTTGTATGAGCAGAAAAATAAAAAAAAAATATATGAGCAGTAATGAAGTATTCTGACACATTTTTATTTGGACTAGCCACATTTCAAGTGCTCAACAGGTTTATGCACTGCCACAATGCACAGAAGAGATGTAGAAAAAAGAACACTGAAGTTGAGCAGCATTCATGCTGAGAATGAACTGTGGCCAGAGCATACGAAAATAGGGAGAAAGACAGCTGCACGAGGGACTTAAGAGGTAGAATCCACTTGCAAATCTTGCAGATAGGCTGGTGTGGAAGACGCAGGAGAAAAGGAACCGCCAGATGGTCTCAGGTCTGGGTGACAGGAAAGATGATTCATGCCAGAAAGGTAGAGCAAAAGAAATAGCCACTGCAGAAGGCAGAATTATTTCAGTTTGGGACACACTGCTTTTGAGACATGTTTGTGAGACTTCTAAGTGAAAGACCCAGGAACTTATTGACAAGAGCAATGGAGTTCCAGTGTCAGTTTCAAAGAGGACTGTATGTGGAGTCAGGTTTGGAGTCCTTGGTATTTAGGGTGAAGATGAGATAATTGGAGCAGATGGAAGAGAAAGACAAGAGATGGGAGAGAAAACTGGAGAAGCCAGAGTTTTCGTAGACAATCCCCCACACCATCCCATTTATAGTAGCATACTATTTGTACAGAAAATGATTGCTAGCATTTCAGTTCACTTACTCTGGCCTTTTCTTAAAGTGATGTACCTGTGTGTGCCCATGTGTGTTAACTACAGGCGATAGTATACTGACCACCCAAATCTGAAGCCTGATTACCTTAATCCATCCCCCCAACATTTTCCTGGGCATTATGCATGCTTGCAAAAGCAAGGCAGAATACACCAACAAGACTAATACACAGAGGAAAGATAATTTTTTCAAAAGATAACAAGAGATTAGTATCTCAGCCCAAATTGTGGTCTACACATCTGATTATGTTAAAGGAAATCATTTTCAGAAGAGAAAACAAATGGGATAGAAAGGTCAATAGCAAAATAAAGATGGAATGGTTTGGTGACTAGGAAATCACCAGGGATCTGGTGTGAGCAATAGGGCTGCTGAGTGGACTAAAAGCCACAGAAGTGAAAAGTACACATTAAGCCCTGTCACAAGTCTCAGCCATCAACGAGAAGTAGGATGGGAGTAAATTAGCTAGAAGAGAATATAAGATTAAAGCAAAGCTTTCTATTTCATTCCATTTTAAAATGATCACAGCTGGTGTCTCGGGAACGATGTGCCAATGATCACCTTAGATCTCACCTCCTCCTTGAAATCCTTCCCACTAATGCATGCTCTGCCTGATCTCCCCTTCTTTTAAGTTCATTTGAGTTTGACTGAACTTTTCTATACCTTGCTTAGGCTAGTGAATCTCCACTGGGCTATCTGAACACTTTATTTGGGCCTCAGAACTGGAGGGGCGGGGGTGGTGGTGGTGAGTGGTGCTACTCAGCATCCTACAGCACACAGGAAAGTCCCATGGCAACCAATTATTAAGCTTAAAATGTCAACAGTGCCAAGGTTGAGTAAACCTACACTATTTGGAATTCCAGCCACTTCTCTGCTTCCAGGGCTACTGTGAACCCTCTAACTGCTCCCTGCTTCTGTTGTAGCCCTAGAGGACATTGGCCAGTGGAACCTTCAGAAATGGATCAGATAATACCAGGTGTCTTCTTTGCTTACAATCATCGATGTCTCAGTGCTTTAGCTGCCCGACTCCCATTTCCAATAGAAGACAACCTCCTGAATTTGATGTGTCTCCTTCCACCTGCATTTCTCTTTCTACTGGAGTTTTTGCATATGCATAAACAATATATAGGTATGACTTTAATGCTCTTTATAAAAAGTTTATATAAATTATCTGACATGTAGTACTTTTCTACCTTTAAGTTGCTTAACAGAAGGTACTATTATTAAGTAATGCTAAGATATTGCCCAGTATATACCTTCTATGGCTTGATACCTAAGGGTGTGTCTCTAGGGCATTCACCTAGGTATGCAACTGCTGGGTCCTACACTTGCGTATCTTCAATTTTACCAAGTATTGCCACATTTCTCAAACTAGTTACACCCATCAGTAAGCACAACTGTCATCTCTTCACCTAGTTTTCTTCAGTGTTTATTAAACAAAACAAATTCTTGAACCAATGCTTAGCATCAGATAATTTCAAAGGATTATCTATAGTTCTTGCTCAGCCTGAGGGAAAAATACTCAGAATGCCTGGCAAAACTGAGCCCACATTTTCTGAGTGCTCTTTGTCACAGTCCTGAGAACTCCTATTTTCTTATACCTGTCCAACTTCATTGGTTTTGTTGCCCAGTCCCTAGAGGGACTTGAGTTTGTGATCTCTGCACTGTACAGCTATATTTTCATATTAAAATGATGAACTATTCTTGGAAACAGTTTTCAGTATGGCCTGTTGGTGTTCAAGAGCACTAAGTTTTGTGAGTCCCCCCCAAATCTTTGGGTAATGACCCATATCAGGTTTAGTCCCGTGTGTCTCTCCCATGAGAATACAGTCATTTCTTCCCTGCTCACTTCTGTATTCACAATCCCTCAGTACTATTCTCTTCCATGGCTGTACTCGTATGGCCATACTTTGTTTTGTCTTTTTGCAGACAGCTCCAAGAAAGGAGAACACTGGATTGCAGAGTGCAGCTGAGGTACGTTTCCACGTGGTCACTGGTGCTCTGCAGGTGTGGGCTTACAGTGTCAATGGAGTTCTCAGACAGGGTCACACTTACAACTCACTTTCTATCTTTCATCAATATTTGCTAAAATTCTGTTCTAGTAGTTCACTGGGATGGTTTGCATCCATACAATCAGAATGAGCTGGAAACAAAATGAGATAGATTTCTCCATTGCAGAATATCTTTGCACCTTAAATATGTAAATACACACTGACAACAAAGGGGTAGAAATTGTAAAATACAACATTCATCAAACTTCTTTCTATCTATCTATCTATCTATCTATCTATCTATCTATCTATCTATCTATCTATCTATCTATCTATCTATCATCTATCCATCCATCTATCTATCCAACTCATCTATCTATCTATTTTTGTGTGGGTGTTTCTATACGTGTCTGTGGAGGCCCAAGGGTGACTTTAAGAACCACCCTGGATTGCACCAGCCCCTCTTTGCTTTGCTCTGGAGTTTCCCAGGCTATGTCTTCCAGGGCTGGAAGTGCAGGCTGCTGTCATTTCTGCCTGGTGGTTTTACATGGGATCTGGGATCAAAACTCAGGACCTTCCACTTGTGAGGCAGAGGCTTAACTCTTGGGCCATCTGTTTAGCCCCATCATCAAACTTCTTGAGTCAGAGACTTTGTTCCTTCAGGAACACTAGTGATACTAGAATTACACTGGAAATATTGCTATTTTTAAAATGACTCTTCAAGTTTTTATTTTGTTTCCTATAGTACACTATAAAGTCTACGTTACTTTCCTAGGAAATGTTCGATTATGGTTCATAAAAAAAAAAACCTAAATGTAATTTTCCAATCAGAAGAAGAGAGGTGAAGCACTAATATATCTGTTTTATTATTCTCATTCAGGAATGGCAATGATAAAGTTTTCTTTAAAAATGGTTTTGCGGTGCTTCTAGCTGCTGAAAGCTGAAAAATGACAAATTGGTTGTTCAAAGCCAACAAAAACAAACCGAACATCTCTGAACAATCCCTGAACTACAAGCAAAGGCAGATAAAAATGAGCAAGTCTCCATAATCATAACCAAAACAAAAGACAACTCAGCAGTGGAGCTCTCAAAGCAGCTGGGAGTTCTTAAGTGTGACAGCCACTTCTCTGGGAGCAAAGCACTACCCCCCCCATGTGTGACCAAGTTATGGACAATGGGGCTGCCTCAAGGCACCCTGTGTTCCAGAGTCACAGATAGAGTTAAAGGCTTTTCATATCACAAAAACTGCAAGGGCAAGGGGTGGCATGGGGAGATGGTTCAATGCCTCTACCACACAAGTAAAGGGACCAGAGTTTGGATCTCCAGATCCCAAATAAAATGTTATACGGGCATGATGGCCCTCCTATAATTCTAGCCTGGGAATCCCCAAAGCCAAGTTACCTAGCCACACAAGCCCTAATGACATTAATTGGACACCCTGTCTCAAAAGTATAAGGTGGAAGGAGATCGAGGATGGTTTCCGATATCACCTCCAGTCCTCCCCATGTATATGTATGTTCCCCACACATGTGTATCCACCTACATGCAAAACACACATATATGTGGAAATGGAAAAAGAAAACTGCAGTGGAATACTGGGCATGGAAGGGACCCCTTATAATTTTGGCACTTGGAGAGGGAAAGTTCAGGCATTCACAGCTAGCCTTTTGTTACATAAGTTCTAGGCCAGTCTATGCTATCTTTAAAAAAAAAACAGTTAAGACTGTAGAGAGACAAACACTTACAGGCTCTGTCCTCTTTGAGGGGGCGATGGCTGTGTTAAGCCTGATCTGGACCTTTGAGTGCCATCCTACAGGGTTTGCCCCATCAAAGGAGCAGAGTACACGAGCAGTGGTAGAAAGAACTCAGTACTACAGAAAAGTAAGGGGGAGAAGAGAGAGGACACACATATGTCCTTGCTCTTAAGAAATTGCAAAAGTCATTTTCACAGCCTTTGGGACTGGTTCTCAAGCAGCAGTAAGCAAGTGCTGTTAGCTATGTTAGCAAGACGCTTCCAACCTCCACTTGGGCCAGCCTGCCCTCTTCAGAAGAATAGCTCATTTAACCCTGTGCTACAGGGGCTCGGTCCCCGCACTTTCTCCATTTAAGGATGACAGCTATTCCGTGATTTACTGTGGTCTACTGACCAATGAAGAATAAGACAATACCACCAAATGTGACAGGCTGAACTTCTTACAGATTTGACTTTTCATACTCACCATATTTACTCCCAGTACAAATCAGGCTGAGGAACACCTACCACAAATCAGATATCTAACACTAACAAATTATGCACCCATTACAGATGACCTTTGGAGTTCCTCAAGGTACAGTCACAATCATGCATTAAAAAAGCTGCCTTTCACTGTAATGTGTGAATGTATGAAATTAAATGAGGCTTGCAATGTAATCAGTGTGGCTGGCTGCTTTAATATATTCCATTTCAATTTCAAATCACCACAAGCCAAGAGTGACGAATCTAATTTGATCAGTTGTTCGCAAAAACACAGAAAAGTGTGGATCTAGCAACACAGCCAGTCTTTTAAAGGAATTAATATTCTCTACCACCACCAGAAGTCCTTACTGTATTTTTAAAAATAGTAATTAAAAACAAATCCAAACACATTTCTTCCCTCACTAAAAAAAAAAAAAAAAAAAAAAAAAAAAAAAAAAAAAAAACCCGACCCTCACACTCAAAAATTCAAGAGACAATATTGCACTAAAAAAAGCATATTTAATTGTTTTAATAAAAGCAAGTGACATATTTTGAATGTACCAAAAGAAAAAAGAAAGGTTTTATGGAGCACTTAGGACCAATGTGGAAGGTTCTCTGGCCCTGATTCTTGGTACTGAGGAATTACTCTCTGATCACAGTTCCTGGCTTCCATTCGTACAACATGTTGAGACAGCACAATTTACAAATTTAGTCACTGTCATTCTCCAGGTTCTGAGCAGCTGCTTAGCAGAGCATGCAACCATCAACGAGCCTCGGTGGAAGTCGGGCTGCATCATCCCACGGTCTTTAGGAGCTACAGTGCTCTTCATACTCTCCCTTGCTAACTTAACAACTCCTAGGGCTTTAGCTTTTCCTGCCAGACCTCTGTGCGTCACCTCTGCTGGTGAAACAAGAGATGTTTCCAAAGGCTGGAAATGAGGTATAGGGGTAGGGGACCTTCCAAAATCAGTAGAAATCAATACTAGAGTGATGTTTTGTGATAGGTAAGTGTTCCACCTTACAAACCAAAGCAAACACTATTTGGGTTGAAACTATACTGTGGGCTATATTCACAGTCCAGAGTGATCTTCTGGAAGTTCTACTTCAGACTACGTACTCTTTTAGCTACAAGTCTCCAAGAGCTTCTTACTAGTACTGAGGAGATTGTTTCTATACCTTGCTTGGGCCCTTCTACAGCCCTGGCTCTGTCTCCAACTCCACCTTCTGTCAACTTACTCCTGACATTCTCTCCCACCTGCACTTGATGTTTGACTGTGGCAAGATGCTATAGCCTTAAGCTCTTTACCCTGGGCATGGAATGATAAAAAGTCAGCCTCAAGAATTTTCCATGGCTGATTTTTTATCATTCAAACCTCAGTTCAAATACTACCTTCTCAGAACTTTTTATATCCTCTCCCACCAAACCATCCCATCCTATTGCCTCTGTAAGAGACTGGCACTATTTAAAATCTTTCTTTTCTTTTGTAGAATGTGCTAAGAGACCAGACACCTTGTGTATGCTTGGTATATGGAAGGCAATCGGTATCTGCTCTACACATCAATTGACATTTAAGGATTTCTTTTAAATTACTAGAAAGTATACCATAAAGGAGGGTTTTGGGGCTTAAGGTTTTGAGTATGTAGGCTCATGTTCTGATTACAGGTTGGGATACAGATTTAATTTACCACCCTAGAAAATAACATCAGGTGACCTATGTCACATCTGGAAGATGGAGAAAATAGCATCTATTTAGCAGATTACTGTGAATAATAGCATATGTAAAGAGCTAAGTGATTCAATAAACGTGATTTACACTTCACTTTTTTACTTCTAGGTTATGGTTATACTAAATACTGACAAAATCCTCTTTAAATAAAAATGGCATCTTAGTAACAAGATATACAAGTGTTCGAATAAACCAACACTCACTTTATCACTCTGGAGATTAAGAGATTAATGCAAATTCAAATGGACAGAAATAAGAATGGCAAGACTTCTAGAGTTTTACACCAAACTTGTTTGAAGTTTGCTGTCTTCTATCATTGTTTGCTTTCTCTATCACTTGTAATCACAAAATGTAACATATCTCATCTCTTTTCTGAGACAAAGTGCCAAAGACAATAAACTATTCAAGTCTGTAAGGACTTATTAATTTATATTCAGTAGAACAAAAGGTGAATACAACAAAGGGTACTTATTAGCTAATTTTATTCTCTAGAGATACTTCAGCCAAATCATGTCATAACAAAGACATCACTTAGAATAGCTTCTCTTCTATCAATGGTGAACAAAGGTAGCTGGTTTTCCTTCTGCTGTTTTCAACTGAAAAGGAAGGGACGATGGTGGCCTTTTTTGTTTGTTTGTTTGTTTGTTTTTGGGTAGTAACTGTATTCAACAACACTATCCTTTTAGAATAATGAAAAGCTCAAAACAGGTCAAACACTTGAAGTGGCGAGTACTGATTGCATCATGGAGATACTATGCATTCTTTGTACTATTAATTGTGAAGCTAAATAGATTTGGGAATTAGCTGAGAAAGTAGGGTATCAGGAAAAAATGTTATTAACTGGGATATACAAAAGGTTGTTAAAATAGAGAAAGTTGCTGGAGTAAAAGTACTAATTGAAAGAAAAATAAGAAAAATCAGCAGCAAAAGAGACAGCAATTTATATAAATAAACTGGCCTGAATCTGTAATATTTCAATGAATCATGTGATTTGCCATGCTTTGTAGGGTAAAAAGGTTTATTACTAGCAATTTCACATGGTTCAAATGAACACAATTACCACAGTATTATGAATATTCTCTAACTCACAATTGAGGTTTGTATGCAACTATGAACTCTAAATGGCTTTGTATTGGGAATTTTATATAGTAGTGTCTGAAACAAGAGCCATTAGGTGCCCAGAAGGCAATACATTGTACTATTTTTAAAGATGTACAGTCCCAAATTTATTTTGAAGGCTGTTAGGATCTCAGAGGGAATGCTTAGTTTTCAGGGTAAGACGATACTACAATTTTAAGGCAGGAGTTCAGAAGGACTTAAATATTTGAAAATATATTTTAAGATGTGTAAGGCATTAGGTACCATCCCTAGGGCTGCAAAAGAGAGAGGAGAGAGAGAGAGAGAGAGAGAGAGAGAGAGAGAGAGAGAGAGAGAGAGAGAGCACATTCTGTAGACATATGAATATATATATTTAAAATAAAATAGAGTATAGATACTAAGCACATAAATAAACTGCCATTGCAGTGACAATGTACCAGTGAAGTGGGACGGAAAGATGAAAAGGAGAAAATTCAGGTAAACACTGTGTTCTTTAAAAACAAATGATGCATTTGGATAGTTAATGTGATAATTTGAATTACAGCATGTGGTATTCTAAAGAATGTGCTCTCTCTCTCTCTCTCTCTCTCTCTCTCTCTCTCTCTCTCTCTCTCCTCTCTCTTTTGCAGCCCTAGGGATGGTACCTAATGCCTTACACATCTTAAAATATATTTTCAAATATTTAAGTCCTTCTGAACTCCTGCCTTAAAATTGTGCTAGAAGGTGATTGGTTAAGCTCATTTGGCTGCTCCTTATGATTATAAAATATCTTAGTCTGCATTTATGGGAGACAGGGAAGTGTTCAAAGAAAGCCATCAAGGCGTTATTGAGCAAGAGGTTAAATCTATTCTTAACTACTAGGGGTCTGGGTAACTGATCATAATCCAAATAGGGTAGTTGGAAGAGGTAGCCAAAGTACAAAGGGATATGGTGTGTGTGTGTGTGTGTATGTGTGTGTGTGTGAGATCCATTTTGGTGAAGACAGAGGGTTTAGTTAACCAAAGGGCAAAGTAGCAGCAACCTTTACAGCTCAATACTGTCCCTGTTATAGGCTGACCAAATGGAAGCAAAGTCCACAACAAATCATAGCTCACTTATTTTAAGATGAACTTTTCCCATGTTTGGACAGTTCTGAAATCAAGATGTGTTTTAAGCCAGAGCCATTTTAGATTTAATGATAGATACTGACAGAGAAGTTAGCTAATGGCTACTCTTTTTTTTTTTTTACTATTAATACATTTTTATTATTATTTCAGCTCATACAAACTTAATAGGTACACCAGTTCCCTCCCTCCTCCTCCCCCCATACCCCCTGCTCCCCCTCCCCTCCCCCTCCCTCCCCATCCCCCAGTGCCTCCTGCCCCAATTCCCAGAGAGTCCTTTCTTGTGCATGCCTGATTTTCCTCTGGGCCTTCCTCTCCGATGATGTACAAGGACTCAGTGGCATTTCCCTGAACCCTTTCCCGTGTTCCCCTTAAGTATAGGAACACTGCTGTGGCTGCCAATCCCTTGCCTCCAAGGATCTTGGTGCCTTTAGCAGATGCTAGACTTTGTGAGGTCAATAGTGTGTTGGACATTGCGCAGGGCATGTAAAGTCCAATTATGATTGCTTCAGCCCTAACTTGTATGGAGTATCTTGCATATCATTGCTCCTCCCATCCTTTTGCTCTTACACTCTTACAGCCCCCTCTTCCGCAAATGTCCCTGAGCTTCAGGATGGGGAGAGATTAGTCTGGCCTAGTTCTAGGTGGTTGATATAGAGTCTCTGAAGTTTTGGATAGTGGTTTGTTGATTTTCTTTTGCAGTTTTGCTGCTCCTGCAATGCCCTTCAGGATGGAGCTAATGGCTACTCTTAAAAATTATTCACTCAATGAAAACCAGAGACTGATTTAATTCAGACCAGAGAAAGTTTCCTACTAGTATCCTAAACTATACATACATATATACATATGTATATATATATGAATGAGAGAGAGAGAGCGAACAGAGTAGGAGAGTTTTGGTCCCTTACACATTTCTGATGTTTAGCTAAATCTCTAAGTATGCTCTTTATCAAAACTAGGAATCTTGGGAGATTCCAAATTCAAGAACTTTATCACTGGGACCTCCAAATTTATTTTAAAGGATGCCACTCTGTGAGATGAAAGCTTTTATGGGGGAAAACTTCATACAGATACAGAAAATATTCAACATTTCTTGAAGTGGGTGAACAGATGCTTGCACTTACACAACAGGAGAACGCGAAACCTTTGGATGAATTTTATTAAAAAGGAGAGTGAGTACAAACACAGAGATCACACAGTGAAAGAGGAAAGAACTCCAGAGTTCTATGCTACCTAGCCAAGTCACTCCTAGTCACATGTGTTTCTCAATTTAAATTACTTAAAATTAAATAAACTTGAAAACTCACTTCTTTTGTCTTACTGGCTTAGGTACATTCAAGCATGCAGCAGTTCCAGGTGGTGAAAAATTACAGATCCGGACAGCACAAACACAGAGCAGTAGAACATTTTTTGTGTGCAAAATTTGATCAGGGAGTGCTACTATTCACAGACAGAATTAAGATGAGTCACATCTAAGTTCCAGTGCTTAGCAGTTGCAAAGTTGGACAAATTAGTTAATGTGGACAAATGGATGAGCATCACCAATGCTGTTTCCTCCCTGGGAAAATGAACAGGTAACTCTTACTCTAGTCCTAAAGATGTGTGAGGATCAGAGGGTAAAAGAGAAGTAGAGCATTCTCTACTTCTCTTTTACCCTCTAAGGTTTACCACAGTGCTCTAAGGTTTACCAACTAAGTTTTATCTTCTTTTGTTCTAAATTTTATTATTTATTATTTATTCAATTGTGCATATATGCGAGTGTGTATGTATGTGTGTGTGTGTAGAACCACGGACGAATTTGGGAACCACCATGGACTGCCTCCACCTTCTCCTTGTTTACTCTGCCCCGGGATTCACAGGCTCCGCCCTACCAGGACCAGAAACACAGGCTGCCCCCGCTTCTGCCCGGCGTCTGTACGTGGGGTCTAGGATCCGAACTCAGGACCCTCCGCCTGCAAGGCAGAGGCTTAACCCCTGAGCCACCTCTCCAGCCCCCTAAGTTTTATCTTCTTATATGATTTGGGGTGTATGTCTGTGAAGAAAAGAGCACTGTGTGTGTTTGTGGAGACCCAAGAGTCACTTCAGGAATTATTCTGGATTGTTCTACCTACGTAAATTCTTTTGCTCTGGGGTTTCCCAGACTCCACCTTCCAGGGCACAATTACAGGCTGCTTCTATTTTGGCCCAACAAAATTTTTATGCAGCATCTAGGAATCCAAACTCAGATCCTTTGGTTTGCAAGGCAAAGGCTTTTTTAATCCCTGAGTCATCTCCCCAGCCCCTTGCCTTCCACTTTAAGTCAGGGTCTCTTTTGTTGCCTTTCCTCTCATATCCTGGTACAGGTAACTAGAATTGGATTATAGGCACACATGTTAAATGTCTGACTTTCACGTGAGTTCTGGGGATTCAAACTGAGGTCCTCACACTTATATAGCAAGTGTTTTTACCAACTAAACCATGTTCCAGAACTGATTTGGATCTTAAAGTCCAAAAAGATATACTTCTTTACTAATGATTTTTATATGACTTGGCTCACTTTTTTGCAATTTAAATGGTCTCATGCTCTAAGTTTTAGGTCAACCAAAAAGGGGAAGAAAACACACCTGCAGATATTTTCAGTCACTCAAGTAAATGAAGTGGGCTGTGGCCAATTACAACCAACAATTTAAACTGCTTAGCTGCCAGTCAGCTCCTGTCAATAGTGGCCATTCAGGGACACATGGGAGGCACACACTAAATTTTCAAAAAGAAGAAACTTGGCTTCTTATAGGAACTTAGCATTTAAAAAAAATGTTAATTATGGCCAGGAGATAACTCAGCATCAGCAGGTAAAGGCACTTGCAGGCAAACTTGGTGACCTGAGTTTGATCTCTGGAGTCTAAGAGGTGGAAGAGAGAACCATCTTCCAAAAGTTGTCCTTGGACCTTCACATACATATTCTCTCAATCTCTCTCTCTCTCTCTCTCTCTCTCTCTCTTTCTCTCTCTCTCTCTCAGATTAATAAATGTTAGTAATTCTAAAAATTGTACTTTTTTGGGGCATGCATGTGTTTGTATAAGAGAAGGCACTTGAGTGTGTGCACGTGCACATGCACTCGCATGCTTCTGTTAGGCCTAAGGGTGACTTCGAGAATTATCTTGGATTGCCCTACCTCCTCTTTGCTTTGTTCTGGGGTTTCCAAGGTTCCATCATCTAGGGATGGGAATGCAGGCCTCTGAGCCATCTCTCCAGTCCCAAATTTTAAGTATTATTGTAGAATGTCATAGGTGGCTGTGGCTACTGTTACATTTGTGATCTCTTGTTTTTTGTTTTAGTTTCTTTTTTAAAAATTTATTTTATTTTATTTATTCAATTGTGCATGTGTGCACGTGTGTGTATGTGTGTGTGTAGAACCAGGGGCGAATTCGGGAACCACCATGGACCACTACCACCTCCTCCTTGTTTACTCTGCCCCAGGATTCACAGGCTCTGCCCTACCAGGACCAGAAACACAGGCTGCCCCCGCTTCCGCCCGGTGTCTATACGTGGGGTCTAGGATCCGAACTCAGGACCATCCGACTTCAAGGCAGAGGCTTAACCCCTGAGCCACCTCTCCAGCCCCCGTGATCTCTTGTTTGGAGGGAGGGAGGGGGGAAAGGAAAGGGAAAAGGTGGGGAGGGAGCAAGGGAATCCAGGGAGGGGTGGAAGGAGGGAGAGGAATGGGGTACTTATCAACTTTGTATGAGTGGAAGAAATAAAAAATAAAATTAAAAAAAAAGAACCAACTAATGGCAGCTATACTTATTTCTCCAAAGCTTAATGCCTGCAGATACTGGCAGAACTAATTACACACTGTTTAGTCCATATTGGACTTCATGATGAAATAACAGAAATGAATCTACAATATTATTAAAATATGAACACTTGTAAAGGAAAAGAAGTTGAGAAAAAGTAAATTATACTATAGTATGATATTATGCCCAAGTTTTACTGTAATCAAATGAACTCTTGAAACTGGGTATGCAGCTTTATACCTGTAATCCCACTCAGCATCTGAGAGTCAGAGGCAGAAACGTTGCCATGAGTTCTACATATTTGAATTTCAGGACAGCCAGGGGTACACAGTGAGACCTTATCTCAAAAGAAGATAAAACCCTGAACTAGTTTTTCCATTGTTACTCCACTAGAAAATTACTGGAAACCTGGGGGAAAATAAAGTATTTTTGTATTTTTTTACTTAAAAGTTAAGTCTCTACTAATGAATGACTTAAGAATTCTTTACAAAAGGATTTGGAAAAGCTTATTATTAGAAAGCAAAGCACATCTTTCAATTTTTTCAGTAATTTAGATACTGTATATTAAACAGCTCATTAAATTTAAAAAGATTCTGTGCTGCATATGGAAGAATACACAATTCTTTATTCCAAGTGTACTTAGCTGTATTTTATTTTTAACATATGCCCACCCCAAGGAACCAGCAGTTGCAATCTTTTTATTCAGTTGATAATTCAAATATTATTTCTAATACAAATATATGATTTATTGGGCTTATTTATCACTAACTTGGTACACTTCATAATCGCATTACATCCCCACTGTGTACTGAATGCCACTTACAGTTCAAACTACTCAAGATAAGCACTGTTACTTTCAAGAGAAGATTGGCAGTAATTAAAGGTCTTATTTAGTAGTTGTTGGTAACCACATTTTTCTAAGGAGAAAAAAACAATAGAAGGCAATACAGATAAATTTAATTCAGTAATTCTATTTTATTAATGAAATCAATTTCGAACATATATTTTAACTGGGGCTAAAACAAAGATGTGCTAAACTGTTATCAATGCTATGAAACAGGATGAGATAGAAGTGTTCAGAATTCATCAATGAGAAGAATTGAAGCATCTATGACCTACATGGCATAAAAACTAAACCATAGCAGCACACTAATAATAATAATAATAATAAAAACAACAATAGCACTTCACACTTATAGACCTCCTTTCAGAAGAATTTTAGAGTGCCTTTTAAACACGTTATTTTTCTTCTTTTGAACAAATAAGACAACTAAATCAAAGAGTAAAAATGGTTTGCCCATGCCACAAAGTGAGTCAGCAGCAAACCAGGAATAAATTTCCTAACTTGTTCAGTCTCCTGCAATTATATTGTGCAATGATTATTCTGTTAGTGAATGCCTTGCAGGTTACACTCAAGACATAGGTTTTTATTCCAGATACAAAGTAGGCTTAGTGTTTTCTCCATTGGCCCCAGACTATTGACAGTGCTGCTTATAAACCCAGTGCCTGGGCACTTTTTTCTGCGGAGTGCTGCATGGGAGGGGGAAGGCAGAAGATTAATTAGTAAGTTAGTTTCTCCCCTTCCCACCTTCAGGACACCTATTAAGAGTGGAGCTATTAGGAGTGGTTCTCTAGATGTAATAAAAGCTAGTCCACCAAAAACTGCTAATTTGGAGTGGCCAGGAACAATTCAAAGAATCACTAGAAAAAAATCCCGTAGCAAAATGGCCAGCTGCTATCCCATGCAGATAGTTGTACAGAAGGAGGGAGTCGGTCTGGAAAAGGATGGATCCCATCAGCAGTGACTTTTTGAGGTTCTTTAAATTTATTTCACCACTATCACAGAGAATCATATTGATCCATAGAATCTAAGGTTATGAACACAGAAATTTCTAGGCTGACATTTATACAATGTGCAATGTAGAAACATATCAAACTAAATTCTGATAGGAATTGTCAGAAAGCAAGCATTTTAAGTTGGGAGCTAGGCGTATGTGGAACAGATGGTCCACAATGAATGTTCAATGAATGTGTGGACACCTGGATGCAAAAGCAACTCATGATACACCTGGAGGGTATGATGGAAACCACAGAGAAGAGTAGAGTGAGAAAGCCATGTTCTAGAAAACAATTTTATGTGGCATTTATCTGTTATGCTATATCATATGCACGTTACCATCACATACTCAAGCATGGCCTCTATTCTCCAGCAATCATAGTGCATGACAACACCACACACTTTGGATATAGGACATAGAGAAATGCTAGAATCAAGCAGGTGCTTCCTCTTTGATGTTAGTTTTGTTATGCAGGCTGCTGGGGGAGAAAAGCCATCAATGGTTTTACTCAGATGTGAACCTTGCATACTACAATAACAATCAGACAGGCAACATACACCAACTGGTGCAATAATGGCATGACTATAGGGGTAATCCAACTGTGTTCAGAGTGGACCTGAGAATCTGAAGAAGGTAATTTTTGCCTTGTGGTGTAGACCTAGCCAAATAGCCAAGGTTGAAAAGGTCACAGGCTCTAGGAGTGATTGCTTCTATTTTGCTAATTGGACACGTCAAACTGTCTCCTAAATTATTTATGTTTATATCCATACACTACTGCTGCCCATTCTTGGATCAGAGAAGCTTCTTTTAGCAGCAGAGGCTCATGGGTGGTTAAGGTACTCAGAATAAAGTGTTGTTGAGTGCTCTACTCTCAAGAAGACACTGAGACTACCCCACTCAAAGGAACACCATGGAAGAGGGGAAGGAAATAATGTAATGGCTGGAGAATGGGTAGGGAGCTGCAGTCCTAAGTGTGGAAGGTGTGTGTGTGTCTGGGAAGCGGGGTGGAGGTCATGGTGGAAGACAGAACTAGTTCTGGGACCACAAAACTGGTGAAATCAGGCAAGTTATTTTCCCTGCCTAGATATGCCAGCTAAGCCCAAGATATGGTCTTGTGACTCAAGAACATCCTTCTAAGGTCACCACTACTGCCACCTTGTCTCAGGTCACTTCAAGGATAGGTGACTTTATGAAACCTGTAAAAGCTACCGTTTCCCCTAGGCATCATTTAGCTAGGCCTCAAGATGGATTTAACACAGGAAGACATAGGCCTTAAAAACTCAAACTGTGGAGGTTCCCATCCCATTTGGGTTAGCCCTTACCTTAATACCATTCCAAGTTACCTCTGAGTCGCCTCAAGACCCCCTTCCCCCAACTCACTGGCAGCCCTTTCCTCCTTCCATGATGTAAGTTAATGGGAGTAAAATAGCATGTGTTTATAGCCAATCTTGTCGAAATGCACTTATTTCATTCTTTTCTCATTACCAGAAAATAGTTTTTCCTTGCTTTTCCCTAACCTATTTTTTCTTCACTTTATCTCTAATGCTGTATTAGCTTACATAGCACCATAAATGTTTCCTTTACCTAGTAAATAATTCTTGTGTTTGACTTCATTTTACTTTCTGCTGTTTATTTAGATTGTTGTCTAGCTGCCACCCAATCTTCGCTTCTATATCAAAATCAGACACAATATATATTTGACAAGAAGCAATATCAAAGTTGGAAGAATGTCACCAACTCAAGAGATTCTCAAAATGGTGTGCATCAAAATCACCTGTGGAGATTTCTAAATACACAACTGTCTGACATTTAGTCATTTCTTAAAATGCAAAAGATAAACCTTGATTATGAAGTATTGTGTTAAACAGTACATGAACTTGGTTAGGTTGGCTTCTTCTACATAATTTATAAATACTTTCTACTTTCCCTAGAAAGAACCAATTATTATTACTGCTTTATAGCAATGGTAGAAAACATACTGAAGGGATATACCTAAACAAAACTGCAATGCTTTGAGTGAAATTATGATTCTTGTTTCAAGTTCTTCTATGAAGTATAGATAACTGAGAATTCAAATTTATTTTCTAATGCTACTTTGATGCTTGTGTATGCTATCTTGATGAATTAACAAAAACAAGACAAAAAGTTGTCATCAAGGAAGACTGTAAGCTCCTTGAGAGTAAGGACAATGCCTTTTTCATTGTAGCGAGCAAGGAAATATGAATGGAGTATTTACCATATGTCTAGTGTTTTAGGTGCTGGTGAGACAATTCTGAACAAAATATGACCAATGACAGCCTACTAAAATTGACTGAATTACAGTTAAGCATAATGCTACATCCTATAATACTAGTTTGGGCAACATTCCTACTTATAAGCAATAATGAATGTTTATCAATTATCACTCCACACAAGGGAAGATTGTGGAAGAGGGCATGGAAACATATGCTTAGTGCATCAGGCACTGTTCTAAGCATTTTATACATTTGTCCCCTTCAAGGTGTTAGGTATTTTGAAGAATGCCTAGCTCCATTTTAACATGGAACCCTGTGTTATTTGCAGCATTATTGTTTTATAAGAGAGGGGATAAGTCCTTCATCCCAAGTTTACTTGAACAACAAGGGGTAGAAGGCCAAAACTTGTGCTGGGAGCTGGCCCTAGAGCTCAATTATCCTAGAATGTCTTTGAGAACATCAGGTTAAGTCCCTATGATATTCTACAAATGCTGGAGGATGGGGTGGGGGGAAGGGAAGGGAAGAGAGTGTAGAGGAGAGAAAAGGGAACGGGAAAAGAAAGAGCACTCACATTTTGCACCTGAAACTTCTTTAAACTCCTGAATGCTACCTTTGAATGCCTGTATGATTCCATAAAGCCAAGGAAAGAGACAAATGTTATCTTTCCCTTCACTTCGCAGTGGGGCCAGGGAGTCAGGCTTTCCTCCCTAACCCTTAAATTGCTCTCTTCAGTTCTCTGTTCCTCTAATTCTTGTGAGCTTATACCATTTTGGAGCCAAACTGAAAAGGACATTTTTGAGGCACTACTTCCAAGAATTTCCCAAATGCTCTAGCAAGTTATAGTGACATGCTACTGCTGTAGAAAAAGATATTTCCTTAGAGTAAGGTGAGAAAAAGGTATGGCTAAAGAGATGATATTTCAGGTAAAAAAAAAATCCTAGTTCAGAGCTAAAGGCTGCTGCCAATAGCTTGTTTTGTTGCAAAAGATCAGCACACAAAACTTTGAAGGAGCTGGAGGGAAAAGAGCTAGATGCTAAGTTAAGAGGGTGAAGGGCAGGTTCAGGGGCACGATTCCCACCACTCCTTTGGGAACACTACAGAAATAACAAAACCTGTATAAAAGAGATGAGCAAGCAGGCTGTGAAATGAATGACCTCTTGCATATAGGGAAAGTCATTTGCATCCACACATCTTATTGGTAGAAGTGACCTCCTTCAAAGAGTGAAAACCTCAATGGAAAGCCACTGTAGACCCCTGAAAAGCCTTGCTGGGTACTTGTTGAGCTGTATACAGACTAACAAACAGGAGTGGTTAACCTGGCTCACCATGCACTATAGAGATTTTTTTTTTTAAAGTAGGCTTAGTCAGCTAATCTTGTTGAGATTTCTCTCGTACTACTGATTTCTTATTCTCAAAATAAATTAAGAGGCTTCATTCAGAATTCCCTGTGGTCTACCAGCTTGAGTTTGTTGGGTGTCTTTGATTGTCTCTTGTCTTTAGATTCCCTGCCTTGTTTCTTTAGATTTTGCTGTGCCCTTTGGTATTTCCCATTAGTCCATGTCTGGAATAGCTAATTACATGCTAGCATAATTCCTGCCTGTGCAAGGAATAGCAGAACCTTGCTAATTCACACCAATAACGGAAAGACTCCTGTGTAAGTTACTGAATTATGCAAATGAGCAATAAGTGAAGAAAGATGATTTAAAATTGTATTTCATTCATTTATTTTGACAAGTGTAGTTTAGTCTTAATTATTTTGAAAATTTCTTTGTAGCATACTAATAAATTTACTCAGGCACATTTGTTGCGAGTGATAACGCCTTCACTAACTGAGACCAGAGTATGATCTTCTTTTTTTTAATTATTATTTATTCAATCGTGTGTGTATATGTGCATGTGTGTATGTATGTGTATGTGTGTGTAGAACCACGGATGAATTCGGGAACCACCATGGACGCCTCCACCTCCTCCTTGTTTACTCTGCCCCAGGATTCACAGGCTCCACCCTACCAGGACTGGAAACGCAGGCTGCCCCCGCTTCCGTTAGCGTCTACACATGGGGTCTAGGATCTGAACTCAGGACCTTCCACCTACAAGACAGAGGCTTAACCCCTGAGCCATCTCTCCAGCCCCCAGAGTATGAAATATTGAACAATTTCCTGAAGACAAACTTCAGGCTCTGGTCCTGTTTGATTTTAGACTGCATTAATTTTTGCAACTAACTTTGTTTTGATAAGACAACACATAATATACCAATAAAACTGGAAAAACTTTAGCAACAAATATTGATTCCATAAACAAGTTCTATACCTATCTGCTGTCATCATATAAGTACAAAAGCAGAACTAATTATGCTTCACAAAAAACATTTCTATATTCTGTCGTCACAGTGCCAAAAGCATTCTACTTTATCTTCTAGTATAGTATGTCATTCATCCCTTTGATTTAACTTTGAGACAGTGTCTCACTACATAGTCCAAGCTGGCCCGGAACTTGCCACTTTTCTGCATCAGTCTCCCAGGGTACTGCGATTACAGGCATACTGTACTACAAGCAGCCATTCATTCCTTTTAATTCCCATTTCTGTTTTGTTTTGTCTTACCATGCTTCTTTCTTTTAAAGTTAAAGACATCTGTTTTAAGATAAGTGGATATATCATAGTATGTAACATTTTCATGTCAAAATACTTACATTATTATATTCTGAGTTAAATTATTTAAGATACAAAAACATTTTGATATACTTTTGACAGATGTATCCTGAAAAATGGATCAATTTCTTTCAAACTACCACCACTGGTTACAGTGGGGAGGGAAGAAGATTGCCCTTCTGTGTGCAGCCCCAGGTTTAAAGCTTTGTACAGATCAGCTTCTTTAATAAGCTCTTTCAGGCTAAACTTCCAATTTAGACATGTTGTAAAATCATCAAGTAATTGTCAAATGAGATTCCTTAATTTATAAGAGTCAATTAAGCAACAGAGCACTTAAAGAAAAGTAAGAGAAACAAAACTTAGTCTCAAAGTAAACGACTACATCTGTGCCTATTAAAATCCCACCTATTCTGCAAGGTTCAACTCAGATTCCAACTCCACCTGGAAACCTTCCCTGAAGCATATGCTAAGATACTGAGGCACCTGGGTACCACTGTCTTCTATCAGGGTCATTTGCCATCAGGTTTAAGTGTCCTACCATATTAAGAGCATGGTAGCTATGGCAAAGCAGAAAGAGCCTGGGGAACGGGAGGGATATACTCCCAAGCTTTGCTAATTTGGGAGAGTTATTCCATCTCTTTGAGGGTTTTTTTTTTTTTTTTTTTACAACTGACAAACTTTACTTATCCCTATGACAATGGACAGAAATGTTTTCTGTAAAAAATAGAGGCCAAAGGGCTGGGGCGTTACCTCAGTGGTACAGCACTTGCCTAGAATGCACCAAGTAGGTCCAGGGTGCATGCTCGGCACTGTCAAGTAGAGTAGAGTAAAACAACAAAACCTCCTACAAAAGTAGGCCTGTACAGGGTAAGCGTATGAATAAGTACATAATCAGAAATAGAATCCCTTCCCTTGTTTATATGTGTGTCCTTTACATAATGCACAGGGCAGAGACTCAACATGTTCAATGAATGAATTAGGTAGAAACCGGACATAAAGAATGAAATGAAAAAAAGAGAATTACAAACACCCGGCTTTCTGACTTTTGTGTCAATGCCTAAAATAAGCCAGTAAGCCTATTCTTGTTCTTAAAAAGTTATTCTTTTTTAAAAACACTTAGTATTTAGTGTGTGTGTGTGTGTGTGTGTGTGTGTGTGTGTGTGTGTGCATCATCGAGAGAATGTGAAGATCAGAGGACATCTTGTAAAAGTTGTTTTTCTCTTTCTACCATGTGGTCTAGAGATTGAACTCTGACCCTCAGGCTTGGTGGCAAGCACCTTTACCCACTGAGCTATCTTACTGACCCAAGCCTTTCATTTTCAGAGCATAGTTGATTTATGCCTTAATGTCCAGTGATGGTTCCAAGACTCCCAAAGCTCACACACCACAGACAGAAAGGCCTGGGCCCACACCAGAAACAATGCAATCCATGTTAGTTCAGTTTAACTTAAGGGCAGGCTACTACTTTTTTTTGTTACCTTGGTTCTAAAATAATAGAACTCAGATGAATTGGAAAAAATTCATGACAACTGCAGGAAGAAGCACTTTAAGAATGAGTCAAATTGATGATGGGTTTTCTTTGTATATGAGGGGTAGCATTATAAAGACATGACAATATGTAATGAAATATTAAATGGTGAACATGAATAATGTGAAAACGATCAGATCTGAATCTGGGGCTACAGGGCAATTAGAGACCTCACAAGGCCATTCATTATTAGACTTTAAAAGTTATGGTTGGTGCTGAAGAGATGGTTCAGGGGATAGGTAGCCTTTGCCTCCAAAGCAGGAGGAGCTGAGTTTGGATTCCAGATCCAATGTAAAAATGCTGAGAGGAAATGGTGGTGAATTACTTCCAGCCCTAGAAGGGGGAGCCTGGAAAATCCTAAAGCAAAAGCAAAAAGGAGGTAGAGCAATCTAGACTGATTCCTGAAGTCACCCTTGGGTGCGCGCGCGTGGGCACACACACACACACACACAAACACACACACACACACACACACACACACACACACACACACACACACACACACACACATACACACACACTTGAATAAATAAATAAAAATAAAAAAAAAGTTATGGTTGATTCCCTTAGAAAATTTTAAAACAATTTAAGGAATTATACAGGATAATGAAGACATGCTGATTTATAGGAAAAGCAAGGAAAAAAGCAAAAGAATACAAAATCAGCATAAATGTTATGACAGTTTTAAAATGGAATGTATGCTACAATGGGAAAAATGAGAACTAAGCAAACACTTAACTTTAACCATTAAAAACTATTCTGGTACACAAAATCACTTGGTAAAAGTTAAGCAAAAGTTAAGAAAATATCAACCAGGAAAACACAAACAAAATTTAAGAGATTATGTAAGAAGCTGTGCTATTTCACAGTGAGAGCATAAACACTTAAGAAACTATGAGAAATGTTACTACAATAGTGTTGAGGAAAATAAATTATTAAGATATTTCATTTGGGCTAAGAAAATGAGGGAAAGAAAATTTGAAAATAATTCTTAGCTAATTTTACAGATACATATGAGTCAGACCAAACCTGTTTAAATCTCAAACACTGCTGAGACCACGGAACAACTACGAAGGACTAAAAATCCTCTAATTTGCTTGAAGCAATCGGGATAATGTTTCATATTGCTCATTTCTTAAAAAAAAAAGAAATCACATTTACTAGAAATTTTAATTGGTGCAAAAAAGTCAATAACGAACAAAACCAAAGAGAATCGCTTTGGAAAACTTAAGAGAAAAATGGAATATCATGTAATATTTAAGGTTGCATTGCTAAAAGAAGTAACTGTGACACATTTTAAGTGGTTGTTTCAATACATTCCTCATGAAAAGCACTAATTCAGGGAATGAAAATTTAGTATAACTGTATCTAACTCCCAAATTCTCTTTAGGTTACAACAGATAACATATGGTGCACAAATATGTATCATTAAATATTTACTCCTATAACCAATTTTGATCCAAACAGTAAGAAGCAATTAATATGTATTCCTGCAACTTACAGTACATTCTATCATGATATCTAAAGGATCTACTCTATTCTGTAACGTATTAGAAATCCTTTCCTCCTAATTAATGTGCAATTAATTCAACCAACCTCCAATTACTCTTCTACAACACTATTCTACTTAGACAATAAAGCAATCTCCAGGATGGGTTTTTAAACCTGGGCTAAAACAGACTCCTACAGACCAAAAATGGTTCTGGGATTCTCTTTGGAGTGTAATTTAGATGTCATATCTAATTTGCTGTCATGACTATTGTTTCACTATGCAATTTGTGTGTCATTTTGAATGGTAAAGACATCATAGCTTTATTGAATTAAACCTTCTGTCTTATTTAGGGTCTGATGTTACATGTTTGTGCATTTATGTTTATATCTCAAAAGCTGCTTGACATCAAGTAGTAGAAAAAGGATATGCTCTTTTGATACTTGTGCTCAAATCTTGCTAAATATAAACATAAATTGGGAAAAAATCCTCTCTAGATGGAAGCAGAAATACTGCCTATTAAGTATTACTATTTCTTTTACTGGCAAAGACAGCAAAATAAGTTACCTTGTTACAGAATTTCATAAGGCCTGACTGTTCTGTAACCTACATGTCTGGATTGCTAACTCTATCAGCCATATTTTACGTAAGACTGGCCTTTATAGTGTCAGCTTTTGTGACAGTGTCTTAAATATAAGATGTTCCTACCAAAACTCCAAAATCACAAAGAAACTAAAAGTATCACTCAACTTTAACCTGAAAGGACCTATACCACAAGACTCAGTTTGATGCTTGCTTATAGTTGTCCTTTTTGTTCTCACCTGTGAGCTTAAGCTCTAAGGGCCATAACTAAGACTAACCATGAAAAGCCTTCTATTAGACCACTGGAATAGCCTTTCAAGTCATTTTTAGTGCATGAAATTTCATAAAGTTTTTACTAGATAATTACACTTCCTGATTTTGTAATTAGTGGAAGTACATGCAATTACATAATAATTATGATAGTAATTACGTAATTAAGATGTATAATTATGTAGTAAAAAACATGATGGAAATAAAACCATCTACTGTGTAAGCACAATACATTTGAAAAGTAAATTCACCAACTCGACTGTTTAAAAATACTTTTCTTCAAAATAAAGTGATTAGCTCACATTATGATCTAAGTGCTTGAAAACTGTTTAATATTTTTTCCCTCATCGGTAATAGAAGCATATTTCTTTAAAACACATGAGAGAAAACTCTCAACAGGTTCTTCCCATTCTTATCACTCAAAAAAAAAAATGACAGTATGTTTTGCAAAGAGAAGCCCACCAACTACTGCTTTATCACTTAAGATAGTTTAACAGGTATGTCCTTGTTGGTGCTACTGTGTCTGCCACTATAAAAGGGAAAAGGAACCTGCTCATTGAAAAGAATAGGAAACAATTATATAAAATGAGTCACATGTCTGTCTTCATAGCAGGCCTCTGGGTCTCTGTTACATAAAAATGCAAAGGCTGAGTGCATATTTATAGAAATGGAAGCAAAGGCAGATAATTAGAATCTTGAAGTAAGGCAACTTTCAAATACTACATTAGCTATACTGCAGATGATGACAGAAAATCTACAGACACTTCTGCTTAAGGGCAAAGCAGTTAAGGTGACAATTTCCTGGAAATGGAGTTCTTCTGTTACACCATGAAGTCATCATTAGTCAAAAACAAGAAACAAACTAGGCAGTACTCATAGAAACCAAGCAGGGTGCAAGCCACTAGAAAGTAACAGTAGAGCCACTACTGTTGTGCATATAAACAAAACATGAAAGTCAGCAACAGCAGGAAAAGAAAAATTTAAAGTAAATTTACCAGCAAAATTTAAAAACAGAATGTTTCCATTTAAAAAGAATCTACTTGAAGTCCTTGCAACTTGTACAACCATGTGAAATCAATGTTGTAATGAGGTCCAGAACAGAGGGGTTGGGTGAAATTTCATTTGGGTTCATGCAGAGTGGCCCTTATATGAAGTGGGTGTAGACTTACATTCCAGTTCTCTCTTTTATCAGCCACTAATCTTGAGAGGTTGAAAGCTATTTGAAAATCCTAATTCACTTCTCCCTTGCTTCTTCTAATTAAGAAACAAAGTGAAAGGGCTCATGCTTTCTTGCTTTTGTCTGTCTCCCAACCCTTGTCAGGACATCACATTTTTAGCTTAATTATGGAATAAATTTCAAAGCCAGCCTGTGATACGAATTCTGCCTCAAACTTCAGCACAAGCTTCTATAACAGATGTATTTGTCATTTTAAAGCTTACCAACAAGGATGGACTCAATAAAGGAATAAAATAGATGTAGGCTTTAGCTATCAAGAAGGGGGAATGCATAAAATCAGTGCCTTTCAAACGTTAAAAGGCCCAACAATCTGCTGAAGATCTTGTTAAAATGCAGATGCTGATGCAGTAGGTCTAGGGAGGGCCTGATACTTTGCATTTCTAACTAGTTCCCAGGTGATGTCTTGCTGCTAGTATGCAGATCACACTTTAAGCAACAGAGTTTTGCGGTTGACTTGGAAAAAATAGTTGGTTTGGGTTCATCTGACAAAGTTTTTGCTTCTAATTGTGAATTTTTAGAACAACTATTGTGGGTTGAGTAAAATCACTTCTTCTTAAGATTGTCATGCTTCTAAATTTTCTTATGAAAAAGCAGTAATGCTCAGACTACATAAATTACATGAAAGCATCAAGAACCCTATCACTACACGCCATTGCACTCATGAACTCTCAGAAGGTGTGAGTACCCATAGAAGACCTGCACAAGACTGGGCCCTTCCATTTTGGTCATGGATGGGGAAGGGGCTTATCAGGCTCTAACCCTCCCAGAGGAGCCACTGGAAGTTAATGGGTGGATGGGGGTTACATTTCCTTCAGTGGTGTAGCCACTGGTAAAACAACCCACGACCCAGGAAATAACTCATGACATAAGTTCACGTAAGCAGCCCTAATTAAATTCTGTGGGACACACACACACACACACACACAAAGCATGAAAGGATGAGGATTTGTTGGCGGGGAAAGAAGGAGTTCAGTAGGAGAGGAAGGGCCAAGAGAAGATAATAGGGGTGAATATAATCAAAATACATTATATACATATATAAATTGTCAAAAATTTAAAGCATAAAAGAGAAAACAAAAATGATCTATGATCTTCCTAAAGATGACTATAAAATACCTTAGTGTTTTCTACTAATTTTTCCACCTTGCAAATCACCACAAATTAGAATTACAATTGTTACTTAGCTTTGTATTTTAAACATGACAGTGCATCTATGTCTCAAGATATTGAAGATTAAAACTATAATAACTAACAATGACAGCAAAAATTTACAATTTTCTATCTGCAGAAATTTAAAAATTTCATTTGAGACAGAATATTGCTATGTAGATCAGGCCAGCCTTGAACTCACAACAATCCTTCTATCTCCAAAGTTATGGGATTACAGGCAGGCATTATTCCGCCTGGGTTCAAAATTCTTTTTTTTTTTTAATAATACATTTTTTATTATTATTTCAGCTCATACAAACTTAATAGGTACACCAGTTCCCTCCCTCCCTCCTCCTCCCCCCCCAGCCCCCAGCTCCCCCTCCCCTCCCCCCTCCCGCCCCATCCCCCTGTGCCTCCCGCCCCAATTCCCAGAGTCCTTTCTTGTGCATGCCTGACTCTCCTCTGGGCCCTCCTCTCCGATGACATACAAGGACCCAGTGGCATTTCCCTGAACCCTTTCCTGTGTTCCCCTTAAGCATAGGAACACTACTGTGGCTGACAATCCATTGCCTCCAAGGATCTTGGTGCCTTTAGCAGATGCTAGACTTTGTGAGGTCAATAGTGTGTTGGACATTGCGCCGGGCATGCAATATCCAATTATGATTGCTTCGGCCCTAACTTGTGTGGAGTATCTTGCAAATCATTGCTCCTCCCATCCTTTTGCTCTTACACTCTTACCGCCCGCTCTTCCGCAAATGTCCCTGAGCTTCAGGATGGGGAGAGATTAGTCTGGCCTAGTTGTAGGTGGTTGTTATAGAGTCTCTGAAGTTCTGGATAGTGGTTTGTTGATTTTCTTTTGCAGTTTTGCTGCTCCTGCAATGCCCTTCACTCCATCGTGATGGGCACTGTATGTCACCCCCTGGCCAGAGACAGAAAGCTGTTAAACTGGAGTCTTATTATAAGAGCACATTCAAGGGTAGATGTAATACTTATACCCAAAAGTGGAATCGCAGAGTCATATGGCATTTGGCAATGGGAGGGGTCAATCACCCATTTGCAAAATGGTTACTTTTTAATCTGCCGGACTATACGCCCTCCCCTTCTGGTGAGTTCATACCCCCTTAGTTGTAAATGATCAGGAACAAATGTCTGTGAACTTAACTAGGTGTCACATTACTTAATTGCAGTCCTTGATGGAGGCCTATTTTCTCTACTGTAACCTGGTCACTTCTCTCCTTGTTTCTGGTGTGGCCCTCCAACCCCATCCCTCCTGTTCATAATCCTTGCAATTACTGTAGGTAATACATAGAGTGTCTCAAGATGGGCTGGGTGGGTTTGGTATTAGGAGCCACCTATTAGGGAGTACATACGGCGCTTAATTTTCTGGGTCTGGGATACTTCACTTAATATAATTGTTTCTAATGACATCCATTTCCCGGCAAATTCCAGTAATTCATCATTTTTGATGGCTGAGTAGTACTCCATTGTATAGATGTACCACAGTTTCCTTATCCACTCCTCAACTGTTGGACATTCGGGTTGATTCCACATCTTTGCTATTGTAAACAGTGCTGCTATGAACATGGTTGTGCTGGTGCTATCGAGATGAACCTCTGCTGTATGGGGGGTTATACCCAAAAGTGGAATCTCAGGGTCATATGGCATTTCAATGTTTAATTTCTTTAAGGATCTCCAGATGGCTCACCAGAGTGGTTGTATGAGCCTGGACTCCCACCAGCAATGTAGGAGAGTTCCCCTCTCTCCACATCCTCTCCAACATTTGTTGTTGTTTGTATTGTGGATTTTTGCCATCCTGATCGGGGTGAGATGATATCTCAGGGAAGTTTTGATTTGCATCAAAACTGATGGCTAAAGAAGTGGAGCATTTTTTAAAGATATTTGTTAGACATTTTAATTTCATCCCTGGTAAAATTTCTTTTAAGTTCCAGGGCCCATTTTTTAATTGGACCATTGGTTTCCTTGATGTTTAGTTTTCTAAGTACTTTGTGCACTCTGGACAGTAGAGCTCTGTCAGATATGTGGTTAGTGAAGATTTTCTCCCATTCTGTGGGTTGCCTTTGAGCTCGTGTTACAATCTCTTTATCTGAACAGAAGCTCTTTAATTTCACAAGATCCCAACTGTTGAGAGTTGGTAGCAGTGACTGTGCCATTGGATGTCTGTTTAGGAACTGTTGGCCTAGCCCAATCAGCTCGAGGGAGTTCCCTATCCTTTCAACTATGGTTTTTATAGTCTCTGGCCTGATATCAAGGTCCCTGAGCCATTTGGAATTAAGTCTTGTACATGGTGACAAGTACGGGTCCAGCTTTAATCTTCTGCATGTGGAGATCCAGTTTTGCCAGCACCATTTGTTGAAGATGCTATTCTTTTTCCATTGGATTCTTTGGGCCCCTTTGTCAAAGACCAAATGGCTGTAATTTTGTGGGCTTATATCTGGGTCTTCAATCCTTATCCATTGATCTGTGTGTCTATTTTGGAGCCAGTACCAGCGTGTTTTTATAACTATAGATTTGTAATATAGACAAAGGTTTGGTATGGTGATACCTCCAGCAGTGTTTTTGTTACTCAGGATTGTCTTTGCTATCCTGGATCTTTTGTGCCTCCATATGAAGTTTGCGATTGTTTAGTCAACTTCTTTAAAAAATTGCTTTGGGATTTTAATTGGTATAGCATTGAATTTGTATATTGCCTTTGGTAGGATGGTCATTTTTACGATGTTGATTCTACCAATCCAGGAACATGGGAGGTCTTTCCACCTTCTGGTGTCTTCTGCAATTTCTTTCTTGAGGGTTTTAAAGTTTTCATTGTAAAGGTCTTTTACCTCCTTGGTTAGGTTTATACCAAGGTATTTCATTTTTTTAGGGACTATAGTAAATGGGATTGCTTCTCTCAAGGCTTTTTCACTTCTTTCATTCTGGGCATATAGGAAGGCCTCTGATTTTTGCACATTTATTTTGTATCCTGCCACCCTGCTGAACTTCTCAATTAGTTCCAGGAGCCTCCTGGTGGAGTTTTTGGGATCACTCAGGTATAGGATCATGTCATCTGCAAATAGAGATAACTTGACTTCTTCCTTGCCGATTTGAATCCCTCTTATGTCCCTTTCTTGTCTTATGGCTTCAGCTAAGACATCAAGTATAATATTGAATAGAAGTGGTGAGAGTGGACAGCCTTGTCTAGTTCCTGATCGAAGTGGGAATGCTTCCAATTGTTCCCCATTGAGCATAATCCTTGCTGTGGGCTCGTTGTATACAGCTTTTATTATATTGATAAAGGTTCCTTCCATTCCTACTGTCTCTAGCGTTTTGATCATAAAAGGCTGTTGGATCTTGTCAAAAGCTTTTTCTGCATCTATCGAGAATATCATGTGGTCTTGGACTTTGGACGGGTTTACATGATGAATTACATTTATTGATTTGCGTATGTTGAACCAACCTTGCATGCCGGGGATGAAGCCTACTTGGTCCCCATGAATAATCTTTTTGATATGTTTTTGAATCCGATTTGCTAAAACTTTGTTGAGAATCTTTGCATCTGTGTTCATCAGAGAGATCGGCCTATAGTTTTCTTTTTTAAGTGAGTCTTTATTAGGTTTTGGGATTAAAACGATATTAGCTTCATAGAAGGAATTTGGTAGTGTTCCTTCCTCTGCTATTTGATGTAACAGTTTAAGGAGTATTGGTATTATTAACTCCTTAAATGTGTGGTAGAACTCTGTGCTGAATCCATGTGGTCCAGGACATTTTTTGGTGGGAAGATTCAAGATTACTTCCTCAATTTCCTTATATGTTATAGGACTATTTAAATAATTCACAACTTCCTGATTCAATTTAGGTAAATTGTGTTTACTTATAAATTCATCCATCTCTTTTGTGTTGTCAAACTTCACAGAGTATAAGTTTTTGAAATATGATGTTATAATTCTCTGGATTTCTTGGGTATCAGTAGTGATAACTCCATGTTCATTTCTGATTTTGTTAATTTGGGTTTTCTCTCTCCTGCTTTTGGTTAATTTAGTTAGGGGTGTATCAATCTTATTGATTTTTTCAAAGAACCAGCTTTTTGACTGGTTGATTTTTTCTATCGTTTTCTTAATCTCGATTTCAGATATTTCTCCCCTTATTTTGCTAATCTCCTCTCTTCTACTACTTTTGGGATCAGATTCCTCTAGTTTCTCTAAAGCTTTAAGCTGCATTGTTAAGTTGTTTATTTCTGATGTTTCCATTTTTTTGATGTAGGCATTAAGAGCTATGAACTTACCTCTTAGAACAGCTTTCATTGTGTCCCAGAGATTTTGGTAAGTTGTATTTTCATTATCATTCACTTTCAGGAAATCTTGAATTTCCTTTTTAATTTCTTCCTGAATCCAGTTCTCATTCAGCATCATATTGTTAAGTTTCCAGGAGTTAGTGTTTTTTCTCTTGTTTGATGTGTTGTGGATGTCCAGCTTTAGGCCATGGTGGTCTGACAGGGCACAGGTTAGAATTTCAACATTTTTGTATATGTGTAGATTTGTTCTGTGGCCCAATATGCGATCTATTTTGGAGAAAGTTCCATGTGCTGCTGAGAAAAACGTGTATTCTTTGGTACGTGGGTGAAAAGTTTGATAGAGATCTGTAAGGTCCATTTCTTTCAGGGTTTGATTAAGTTCCAAAGTGTCTCTGTTAAGCTTTTGACCTGTTGATCTATCCCATGTTGAGAGGGCGGTGTTGAAGTCCCCAAGAATTATTGTTTGGGGGTTGATTTCTTGCTTTCGACGCTGTAGGGTTTTCTTAATGAATGTGGAGGGGCCCGTATTGGGTGCATACATGTTCAATATTGTGAAGTCTTCCTGGTGAATTGTACCTGTGACTAAAATGTAGTATCCATCCGTGTCTCTTATAATTTTCTTTGGTTTGAAGTCCACGTTGTCTGATATCATAATGGTTACCCCTGCCTGTTTTCTGCTTCCATTTGCTTGTAGAATTGTTGACCAGCCTTTTATTTTAGAGTGTGCCTATCTTTTGTGGTGAGATGGGTTTCCTGCAGGCAGCAGATTGATGGATTGTGATTTTAAATCCAAGTTTGTAATCTGTGTCTCTTGATCGGTGAGTTAATTCCATTAACATTCAGTGTTATAATGGAGAAACTATTTTTAATTCCAGACATTTATTATGTTTAGTAGTTTTTATAAGTATATTGCTTCGCTTTTAATGGTGTTATACTTGCCTTCTGCTCTCCTGGATATGCCTGTTTTTTTCTTCACGCTTGAGTATCATTTCTATCATTTTTTGAAGGTCTGGTTTGGTGGACATGTATCCCTTCAAGCCGTCTTTGTGCTGGAAGATTTTTCTTTCTCCCTCGATCATGACTGATAGTTTTGCAGGGTAAATCAGCCTGGGTTGACATTTTTGCTCATTCAATACTTGAAGTATGTCTCTCCAAGCTCTTCTTGCTTTTACTGTTTCGACTGAGAAGTCATTTGTTATTTTAATAGGTTTACCTTTAAAAGTGACTTGTTTTTTCTCCCTTGAAGCTCTCAGCACCAGTTCTTTATCTTGAATGTGGAGTGTTTTAACTATTATTTGCCGTGGCGTGCTTCTGTTTTGTTCGTATGTGTTTGGGGTGCCGAATGCCTCTTGTATATGGATGGGCCTCTATTTTTTTAGATGAGGAAAGTTTTCCTTGATGATCGTTTGAAAAATTTCCTCAGGGGTGGTATTTTGAGATTCTTGCTCTGGTATTCCATGAATATGCATGTTAAGCTTCTTCAGGGTGTCCCATACCTCTTGGATATTTCTGTCAAGTATCTTTTTGGCTTTAACAACCTCTTCCATTGAGCTGGTTAGTACTCCCACTTTATCTTCAAGGTCTGAAATTCTGTTTTCTGCTTCGTCAGTTCTGTTGATAAGACTCTGTGTAGTTCTGGGTTGAAGATAACTTGTCTTTTAGCTCAGTTTTAAACTCTGCTTGAGTCTGTTTTAACTGTTCTATGCCAGTTTTTGTTTCTTGCACTGTTTTTCTCAACTCCTCCAAGTGTCTGTTGTGTTCCTCTTCAAAGCGATTGATTCGATTCTATAATTCCTCCCGGATTTCCTCTTTCATAGTATTGAACATGGTAATGATCATATTTTGAAAGTCGTTATCCTGATTGAGGCTTTCTTGGCCATTTTCCATGGGTTTGTTCTGGTTGGAGTCTAACATTATGGGATTAATTCCTTCCGTGGGGAATTTGTTTACTTGAGTGTTGCTTCTCATGGATTTGCACTTTGACTTTGGCATTGTCGTTTTAACTCTTAAGATCTTTCAATTTCACTAAACTGAATTATTTGGCCTGGGGTTCTGGGGGTGGGCAGGGACAGAGCTTACCTAGGTCGCGGATGAGGCCCGCCTGGACAGCGCGCGCGTCCTGGCCGGAGGAGCGGGGTGGGTAAGGGAGGATGGGGACGTCGGCGTGGAGCTATTTAACCCGAGGGGAGCTGGGGTGGGGCCCGGGCGCAGGGGGAGGTCCTCCTCGTCCCTCGGCCCTGTGCGAGCTCCTGGCTGGATGGTGGGGTAGGAGTTGGGTCCCTTGAGCTGACCTGGGGTTCTGGTGGGCAGACGAGGGCGGAGCTTACCTAGGTCGCAGGATGAGGCCCGGCTGGACCCCGTGCGCCCGTCCCGGCCGGAGGAGCGGGGTGCGGAAGGGGGTGGGTTCAAAATTCTTTACATATGTCTACAGTCACTTTTTAAGCTCATCGCTAAATTATAACTTTCTATCAGAAAAATTCCCTTCAACTGATCAGGGGAAATGGTCTTAAAAACTAACAAAAACACTAGCTTACTGTAAACCAACTGAGTTGAATGCTGCCCATATCAAAATGTATTTTAGAAAGAAAATTGTGTCTACAATCATAAAAGACACAATTTAAAGAAGAATAGATGCTTGACTGAACTTTTTCTTTACTTATCTATATACTTGGAAGGTATAAATTATTTGGCCTGTACCCTTCTATATTATTAATAGTTATTAAAAATAGAAAAATCTTGTCTCAAAAATTTATTTTTTTCTGTGGAACAATCCAACTCATTGGCTTAAGAGTAGCATATAAATAAATGGGTCAGATAAGTATTCTCTGATATGTTTCTAATACCTTAAAGGCTTAACAAAGCAAATTCTAAGAATGCCCAAGAATGCTACTTTTATTTCATAATACTTTTAGCAATCACGAACCTCTCTTGCTTTGACATTAGCAGTTCAAGAAATAGAGAGACATCCTTAACACTGAAAAGGAACCTGCCTTGAGATACTCATAAATCTCTGAAATGTCACATATCCAAAGCAAATTATTTCTTCTAGAAAACTCTTATCTTCCAGTTCAAAAAAGACACTGCTTTTCAGACCCCCTCACTTTTCAGTACTAGCTATTGTCTTTCTTTTGGAGACCATTTTCTAAGAAGCAATACACTTGCTACCACTTCATGAATATAACTTCAAGTGATGGCAAGCAGAGAGCAGGACCCTGCAGAAGCATGAGGAGTAGCTGCCTGGCTCATCACTAGTTAAGAGAGCTGATATTCTTCTCAGTGCGAGTTTGATAAGTTGTATCCATATCACTTGCAAAGAGCTGAAGTGATAACACTCAATCTGCAAATGCTCAGGACCTTTCTTACCTTCACCACATGGTACACTTGAGTCAAGGCACTCGATAGAGCAGATTATACAACTTTACTTAAAATTGCTCCTCAGTCATGGATGAACTGTTTCCTAGGACCAATTCTTCCAAAACCTTTCAAACTACTTGTGTGACCTGATTTTTCCACTACGAATTCTTTCACAAAATATTTAGATTAGATTATAAGCTATAGCCCTCTATCTTGAATTTAGTAAATCAAAAACAAACAAACAAACAAACAAATAAAATATAATAAAACAAAACACTGGAGATTCCATGAAATGGTCACAAGAAAAAGCAAAGGAAAGAAATAGTTTTGTCTTTCAATTTGTGCACCCACACAAAGGTAGAGTTTGTTGCTGCTTCACAGTGATGTTGTGAGATGTAAGACCCTGTGTTACACCTATGAAGGGACGATAAGAAATAATGAAAGGGATGGAAAGATGGCTCAGGGTTTAAGACTTGGTCTCACAAGCAGAAGGTCCTGAGTTCGGATCCCAGGTCCCACGTAAAAAATGCCACGTAGAAATGGGGATAGCCTGTACTTTTGGCCCTGGTAGACAGAGCCTGGGAAATCCCAGAGGGAAGCAAAAAACAAGGTAAAAGCAATCCAGGATGATTCCCGAAGTCACCTTCAGTCCTCCAGAGACACACAATGCTCTCTGATACACAATAAAGAAAGAAAAGAAAGACAAGAAAAGAGTACTTTACAAAACAGCAGCTTAGTTCTGGGTAGCACTAACAGAAACAAGAAATGCTGCTTGTTACACTGTAAAACTTTGCCTCAAATAAAAATTAAATTAATGTCTATAGGTATTATCATCAAGCATAAGGAAAAGAGTAGAGAGGCAATAATTAAAAAAACTAAAAAGTTTAAGAAGAAAACAAAGAAAGCAGGTAAACTGGAGTGGGAGGAAGAGAGGATAGGGAAGGAGAGCAGACAGGTGATATAGAAGTTCAAAAGAAGTGAACACAGGGGCTGGAGAGATGTCTCAGGGGTTAAGACTCTACCTCAAAAGTAGAAGGACCTGAGTTCAGATTCCAGATCCCATAAAAAAAAAAAAAGCCCGATGGAATGCCAGCAGCCTGCACTTCTGGATATGAAAGGTGGAACATGTGAAACTCCAGAGTGAAGCAAAAAGTAGGTAGGATGATTTCTGAAGTCACCCAATGATTCCCGAAGTCACTCTTTGGCCTCCACAGGCACTTGCATACTGTCTTCTAATACACACAGATCAGAGACACAGACACAAACACAGACACAGATACAGTGACAGACAGACAGACAGACACAGACAGACACAGACACACACACACATGAGCATACTCTTTACATGTGCAACCTAGAAGGCTAAGGACCAGTAAGCTGTCTTTCTTGATGAAAAGAAAAAAAAAAGATTTGAGCTTTTTTTGAGCTCAAGACAATCCATGTGGCCTAAAGAGACTCACGTTGAGTCATGATCACTACGAGATGATAAATATGGTTTTAGATTGTCTTCTTTTAGCGTCTATGTTGCAACTTCAATTCCTTTCTGCAACAGGGTCCTAAATTCAGAGTTCTCATTCTGGCAGAGATAAATGCAAACTCACCAGGTAGATCATTTTTATGGTATCCACCCAAAGCGATACTTAAATATGGTTTAAGTCCTAACACCTTGTGCCACGAGCCAGGACATTTAAAGAGACAAATATGCTAAGCTGAGGTGGTTAACAGTGGGCCCTAATGCAGAAGAAAAGGAAATAAAGAGCAGGGTGTAGACACAGAATATACAGCCAGGAACAAACCAAGGTCTCAGGTGACACCATTCCTTGGTCTCAGACTTCAGCCTCCAGAACATCGAGGAAGTACATTTCTGTTGTGTAAGCTCCCCAGCCTGTGTACTTTCCTATTGCAGGCCCAGCAAATTAAAATATCACCCCATTCCGAAGCACTAGCCAGAATAAGAAGAGTTAAATCTCTCATAAGAGGGAATAAGACAGAACAACTTTCTAGAAATAAACATCAAACCCTGAAATGAAAAAGCAATTAATGCTCTCTCTTCCACTTCAAAGCAAACTGACCAAGTTAATAGTGACGCCACCATACTTAGCTGCTGCAGAATCTGTCTTTCCCCAACAGATTCTGATTTCCTATAGAGCAGGGCCTATCAGCTATCAATCTCGCTTTTTCTCTGACACTAGGAATTACACTCAGCACATACTAGGATCTATATGTATATGATGCCTTTTCTGTTTCTGTACAAATGAACAAACAAACATAAAAACAAACAAACAAGCAAACAGGTTCCACTGAGACTTTCTCCCACTACTGGCTTTTAAAACAGACTTCATTTAGGTAATTGTAAAAAGATTTGAACCAATTCAGGTTTCCTGAAACTGTTCTCTTGTTCCTATTCAGGCCAAGGTGCCTAGAGATGAGGCAATTGAATGGGACCATTTTATGCTACCCTATTAAATCCATCCTGGAAATGGATTTTTACTTCTTACATTGCCACACTGTTGCTCTACAGCCTCCTTTGGATCCATTATGCCATCTGTGTACATTCTGGAGTGGTTACAAAAATAATGCCAATGGCCCACAGAAATAAGATTTTTAAAATGTTATGTAGTTACAGTGAACATGCAGTAAACACTTCACCAAAGTGAGTAACAATCCTTTACCATTTTAAGGGAAAGGGAAAAATACCAAATGGGGTTAATTCACATTATGGACTAATGGCCTATAAACTTTCATTTGAAAGCAAAGTACAAGAAAAAGCTTTGATGGACCTACTTTTCACGTAAAAATAAATAAACCTTTTTGAAATAATTTGTATGTGTGTTTTCCAAGTCAAATTGCCGAGTTTCAAGCAAAAAATTAAAAACACCACCCAGCTACAACCCTTAAAATATGGGCTTTATGATGGAAATGGTAAAACAATCTTAGCAAAGGAAATGTTGCTGGGTATTGACTGTAAAGTAGAGTAGAGAGAGAAGCAAATACTTCACACACCAGTTACAGGGCACTTGTTGACAGACGATGCTAAGATTTCATTCACAATGATGTAACTGTGTGTAACAACTGTCATTTCTCACAAGACTTCTGATGTTAACATCTACTGGGTTCTGGCCTTGGTCCAAATTGAATAAACATATTTACTCTCTGGTTCCCACAGATTTAAAAATCGTCTTTATACCAGTCATCCCTTGAACAACACATTAGAAGAAATTGTGACTTTAGTACATAAAATGAAATACTATGTATTATTTTAATTAAAATTTGTAGAGTTTCTCCTTATTATCATTCTACTGAGGATGATAAAAATATTGTTTCCTAGTTTGCCTGTACAAACTTAAGCTTGTATTCAATGCTCTTTCATTTCAATCATTCAACTGACCTATCTGGAGTACTCAGGACAGGGGTTTTCAAATTCTGCTGACCATTAGAATTATCTGGGGGCAACTTTCTAAAATGTAGAGCTTTCAAGCTAGGCTTGGTAACTTATGCCTATAATCCCAGCATTTGGGAGGCTAAAGCAGGAGGAGAATCGCTGTAGCCCAGGATTCAAAGTAAGCTCTAGGGAACTCTGTGATACAGAGTGAGACCCTGTGTCAAAGAAACAACATACAAACATATGGATATGAATGCATACAAACACATGTGCCTGTTCTGAATTTGAACATCTGGCACAGGATCCATGAATTAGGGTTCTTAGAATGTTCCAAGCAACTCTTGAAGACAACTTAGGGGTAGTCAAGTATTAGAAAGCCTCTGCCCTTGGACTACCAGTACACAGACTCAGAGTGCTGGGTTAAATTCTACCACTGATGAACACTTTAATACCACTTCACATTACAACAAAAGCCGAAAATGCCCTGAGCACATAAATAGCAGCTCACTCCTTTCCAAACTGCAGTTCAGGAGTAATGAGCAGAATGACGCTCACACACACACAAAAAAAAGTCTCAGTAGTGAAACTGATCATCAGGTACAGCCAATTCGATCTCTCACAAAAGAATTTTCAAACTCTGTAGAAGAGGATTTCTAAATTCGTCAAGTCTAAAAACATCTAGTGAACAACCTAGTATGACTAGATTCAGAAAGAGGTAATGGGGGAGCAGGTAGGTGTTCACATGCTGACACTGAGAAAAGAAGCTAACAAACTTAAGAGAAACAGATGCATTCAGAAAATTAGCTTAATTTAGAGAATTAGACTTAATTTTCCCAACCCACAATCACCCTTAAGGAAAAGTCTTTGGGGTCAAAAGGCAAATAGCTGTTAAAGTTATCGCAAGTGAACACAGACTGGGTATTAGTCATGAATGGAGGCTAGAAAACCTACTTATTAATGGACAGAAGGAATTTCTTCTCTATGTAGCTTTACTAAATCATGGGAAACACTATGGAAATGGCTAAGGTAGTTGTTGATCATTGTGATAGTTAATCCTGGGTGTCAACTTGACACACCTGGTATTAACTAAGATACCCTGAGACCATACCTGGTAAGATCAGCTGAGCCTGAAGAGATTATATGACTCAATACATTTACAATACAGAGATCAGCCCTAGATCCCATTGGAACCTCCTTAGATCTGATTGGAACCTCCCCGTAGTGGACCGCATAAAAGGAAACCACAGAAGAGGAGGGACAGTTCTGTAGCTGTGCTAGGAATCACTCTTCCTTCCTGCTGCTGGTTTCTTCACTTCTTTGACCCTCTAGCCCTCCAACTCTCCAAGTCCTCAATGTGACTAAAGACTCTCTAGGAATCCTCCAGTCTTCAGCCATCACCCACTGACTGCTGGACTGATCAGCACTGGCAGCCATCGTTGGACTACCTCGGCCATATCTGTAAGCCAACTCGATACATTCCCTATTTATGTATTCATTTGGTTAATTCTGTAACTCTAGAGAACCTGACTAATAAAATCATTTAAAGACAAAATACTAATACTTTAATTAACTCCTCC
>JALPQD010000674.1:72500-95000 GCA_023101885.1 Typhlomys cinereus
TATATTCCCCATCTTACCCCCAAGGATAACAATAGATTTGCCTCAAAAAATTACATGCACAGAATCAGTTTATACTGTTCTCTGATTTTATTCCCTCAACATTATGCTTATGAGATACATCTATATTATTTGTTGTAACAACAGTTCGTTTATTCTAATTGCTGTGAAGGATTCTAGTGAATGAATATACCATAATCATTTCATCCATCCTATAGCTAACAGACATTTAGAAAGCTCCCAGATTTTTTTTTGCTATTAAGAATTGTGTTGCTGTGAATATTCTTGTATGAATCTTTGAAAATGATGTGTATAGTTCCTGTCGATTACAACACCTATGAGTACAAATACAAGGTCATAGGCCACAAAAATGTTTAGCTTTGGTAGGCACTGCCAAACTTTTCCAAAGTAGCAAAACTCAGCTAAAAGTACTTTTCTACTAACTGGGAATGTAAACAAAATTTGTTCCTAACTTAAACTTCTTTGAGGTGTGAGGAGTTAATCTTATAAATCACAGCAACACCTTAAATTCAAGTCTTCATCCTCATACAACCTAAAACATGCAAGGCCTAACCACTTATGTCATCAACTGTATTTATTTAACGACCAAAGTAAAAAATTATTTGGATCAAGCTTGAACACTAACAAATAAGGAAGGAAAAAGCGTTGCCAAAGAGCCTGAAATGTATCTTCGAAGTATTTCTGTCATTAAACAAAACTGTTCTGCCACTGTGTGCACAGATAATCTACCACAGAATATCTTTAAAATCCAATAGAGGTGTGTTAAACCCCATTAGTTTCCAAAAAGGTGAAGATATAATCAATTCTACACATCGTTGCAGGAAGCAGATTTGGCACTCTCAATTCCTCCAGCAATGACAGAAATCACGAAGTATGGATCTTTTCATTTCTAGCTTCCTACTAGGATAATCTTTACTGAAAACTCTCTATTAGTACACACACAGGACAGGCTCCAATCCTACCACAAGAGACCTCCATAAGCCCCTCATCCACCACACTGGCCACAGACCCCTCATCACCATCCTTTGATAAACACAGGATGTGCTTCCCTCTTCCATGACCTTGCCCCAACAATTCTGCCTCTCCATTTACCCCTATCTTTCCATCCTCTTGAAAGAGCCACTAGCTTCTCTCTGCTTCACCATGTCTCGCAGACATCACCACTTCTGGGAAGCATTTTGTGCCTCTGTGGTTAAAGCATGCTAACCTTCCACCTGAAGGAATTGGCTGGCCCTCTTCTTTATGTGCCTATGGTTCACTCTCCCTCTCTCTTTGTGTTAAGAAATATTTAAGTTCTTGAACAAAAATGCTATTTCTTGAGGATATTAAAAACTGCCCATTTATAAAGTTCTATTAAAGATGAGACTTTAGAATTCCAGGACCCTTCAATACACCTTTCAGTCTTACATAAATTATGAGCCTCAATGATGAAAAAGTTGAAATAAGATTTCTGTTTTTCCTGCTACTCAAATTAGTTTTCTAGCCCTCTTATTTGCAACATTTATGTGAACTTAGCTATTGTGCAAATATGGAATAACAGGGTTGAAAAAAATACTGATTTGCCAATTTCACTGTACTTGTTCGCAGAGGAAATTATTTCCATAGGCTACAGAAATAAATTATTTGGATTACTTCAATTAGTTCTAATACAAAACATTGCCACCACTTCATTAATCAGCCGCTTGTGAGGGTTACTTTTCTAAGAAGTCTTTTTGATAATTTGATTAGAAAGAATGGTGATGCACATTATCATCTGATTCAGAATGTCCATCAAGTAGACAATTTACAGCAAGTTCTTGATAACGATGGGCTTTAAAAACTACACAGTAATTTCTTCATTTTAGAATCCTATGTTTTTGAAAGATGAAGTTATTTTCAAAGTCTTTTGTAATACACGTTGCTAAATAAGCATTAGGAAATATTTCAGTGCTTTAAGAGGCATTTCAATCTTTCCTTCTCCCCACAGACAACCCCCCCAGGAATGATGCAGTAATTAAAACCTAATTATTATCTTCATTTTAAACAAAACCTAAAGTGAATACCAATTAATAACAACATACTAATGAGCATCTGCTGTGATGAAATTGAATATGAATGTGCTGCAAATTTCGGGTAATTTTTTTTTTTTTTTTTAGGGGAAGCGCCACTGGTCGCATTCTGCTGTTAGAAGATTATATAGAATGTACACCATTTTCTATCAAGTCATTCTGCACATGGCAATTTCCATCTGAGGAGACAGGGCTGGCTCCAATACTGCAGATGTCAGAATATCCAAACACTGGCCATGGGGTCGTCACTTGGACTGAGGACAATTCTAAGACTTTACCTTGAATTCACTGTCCTCCCTTTAAAAGGTTTTCTTTGGCATGACCTGCGCAATGACCAACATATCATTGAGCCCCCAAAGTCTAGCATGGATCACAGGCATTAGGATCCTTAGAGGCAAGGGATTAACAGACACAATAGTTTTCCTATACTAAAGGGGAACACAAGAAAGAGCTCTAGGCAATGCTACTGAGTCCTTACACCTCATCAGAGAGGAGGACCCAGAGGGAAATTTGACATGCACACTAAAGGATGCTCCAGTAGTGTGGGGGGGGACTGGGAGAAAGGGAGGGAAGGGGAAAGGGGAAAGGGGGGAGGGAACAAGGGGGTTCAGGGAGGGGTGGAGGGAGGGAGGGAATGGGGTACTTATCAACTTTGTATGAGTGGAAGAAATAAAAAAATAGAAAAATAAAAGGTTTTCTTTTGTAATGTCTTATTTTGGGTTAATCAAAGGTTTGAAAAAAATTGAAATTTGTCACTTTTCTTATTTGTGAGGATATACTAATATCATAATGAGAATTTAAATACAATTTTCCAACCAGAAACAGACAGAGATAAAGATCTAGAAATCATCACTGTGGATTCCTCTAGCACCTTAAAATGGAAGAGAAATTTCATTATGTTTAAGCTGAAACTATTGAGGCTGAGATTAGATTTGTCAATATCACTGTACCAATAAGCAAAATGTAAAGACAGAAGAAGATTCTGCTGATACTTTCAATCTCTGTATCTGTAGTACAAACTCGTAGGGCTGCAATGGTGCTGTTCAAATGTGCTCTATTTGTGCACTTCCGGGACTTCCTCAAATGTTTGGCTTTAATTTTACTTATTAAAATGCAAAGCCATTGAAAATTTTTGAGACAGGGGCTTGTTCAGTCCAGGCTGGTCTTGAACTTGACAGACCTTGAGTTCCTGATCGTCTAGCCTCTGCCCCCCAAGTTTTGGGATTACAAGCCTATGTCCATGCCTGGCTACATTAAAAATCTTTAAAGGCATGTTCACATGTGTTATACACCAACTTTAAAATGTTTGATTCCAACATATTAAATGGCATTCCCACTGATGAACTTGAAAAAATACTGTAAAGATCAAACGGGTATCTTTAAAATTTTTTTAAAACTTAATTTTTAAATACTTTAAATTCCTGGTTATAAATGCTCCTTGCCTCCCTCATCCTCCCCTCCCTTCTTCTCCCTTCCCTCCCAGCTCCCATCACTTTCCACCTTTCCTCTCCTCCCTTTGTGGGTCCAGTCTACTCTCTCCTAGTCTCCTGTCCTTTGGCTCCAAAGGTCCTGGGGTTCCTTCTACATCATCTGTTCTCGTGGTGTTTCAGGCCTCTGTGGCAGACCAAGAGTCCCTTCCTGGGTGGCCCACTGATATGGGTACTCCCCTACCTCTGTCTGACTCTTCACCCCTCGGGATCCTACTGCCTGAAACAATTTCTCCTGAAATCCACACCAGTCCCTGGGGGCATTGTGATATGTCCCTCACTGTGCAGGTCTGATGAGGTCAAGATCCACTGCCCTGAATTTCTGGCTGCGGCTGCCCTATCTTGAGTGGAGTGATCTGTGCAGCAATGGAACTCTCCATCTTTAGGGTCTTACAGTCTTACCACACCCCTCTTTTGCAAAAAGAGGGAAAAAAAAAGTTCTCTGAGCCTCCAGATGGGGAGAGATTTGGCTGGCCTGTTTTCCAGGTGAACATTGTAGGTAGGGTCACTGGTGTTCTGTATTCAGGTTGCAAAATGGGTATTTATATTGATAAAATGTATGTATGGCAGTGCTGTCTCAAATTTTATTTGGAAAAAGAGTTTCCTTGATTACGTAGTTCCTAGAATTTCTTTCTGGATATAAACTAAACAGAAAACTACAACTTGACTACTTTCATATTTACAAAGAGTCATCTGATCATTTGATGGTACATTTCATCAAATATGTGTTTCATTAGAATAAAAATTCTCTATGCCTCAAAAAATTAGACATGATTATATCTAGAGTGTTTGGTCAGCTTTTAATATCATAATAACTGGTATTTAAGCATTTGTGATGAGTAAACAGCAACAGTTACTAAAATAAACACACATGGCTACTGTAAATAAACTAAAATAATATTTAGGATGAAAATATTAACAAAGTCAGGTGAACTCTGGGCTAGGAGACATGGCAGAGGCTTCAGATGGGAAAATGGAACTAGGTGATCATGGTGGAATTATCAGGCTACTGTAACACGAGTCAGTTGTACTCATCAGAAAACTGTGCATTCACACAGTGAACTGAAAAACTACTGCATGCCACGCACAGTTCCATATGTTAGAACTCTATCAGAAATCAAAAGGGAAACACTGTAGGAATTGTCCAAGTTTAGGATATTGTGCAGGTCCAGCGTCCACAACACTATATCACAGTTAAAGTATCTCAATTCACCGTCCTCTTGCTGTCATCTACTTTGTATTTTGAGACAATATATCTCTATGTAGTCTAGATTGGCTTGAAATCTTCCTCCTTCAGTCTCCCAAGAAAAAGTGAGGGGATTACAGGCACACACCACCACATCTGGCTTTTATAACTTTATTTAGTTAGCTGTAAATTTATTTGCTTTTAAGACAGGATCTTATGTTTTATAACTTTTTAATGGCATGTGTAACCTTTCATTTTCCAACAGATTATGTGTGATTCAATTCTGATACTATCCCAAGAGGTCTCTGATGGCCACATTTATTTTTAATTCCTTATAATATTTTCATCACCATTCCAACTCGATGATGAAATAAGTTCCTCCACAAACTAGTTATGATAAGTCAAAATCTTATGCTTCTAGTGATTACATCACATGTGGTACTTTCCAAAGCATTCAATCCTTACAACAGCTCTGAGAGAGTGGCAGCAAAGGAGATTATTTTCTTTACTGTAGAGAGCTCATCAAAGTGAAGCCTTGTAAGCAGATCTGGCCAGTAAGCAGAGTAATTCTGGTCAGTTTGAAAACCTTAGAAAAACTGGTGGACTCAAAACAAGAATGGCTTTTCTCATTGCTAGAATCAAGAAGACTGCAAATTTTCATGGCCAAATGATACCTCATATCTTGGCATAACATGCTGATATAGGACTGAATGAGATAAAATAAAGTCCATATATGCATATAATTAAAAGCAGAGATTTTCAAATGTATGCTTGAAGTCATGTTATTCGGAAAAGACGGACTTAGTCAACTTTGGGTTATAAGATTAATATTCACTCAATGCCATTTTCCCATCATTTTCTTCGTTTTACTTTCATTTAATCATCAAGCAGGAAACACTAGCTATTGGGGTCATCCTTAGTTTATAATATGAAAGCTGAGACTCCAAGAGGTTACTAAGCTTGCCTCAGGACATGCGGCTAGCTAGTCAGTGGTATACTCAAAATCTAATGCAGGACTTTCATGTCCAAGCCCTTTGACTTTCTAATACTACTTTTCATTTACACACTTTCAGCTGTGTTATTTTCTATGTTGCTGACTCTTTTGCAGCTAGGGTTCCATCTGAAATACCTGTTTTGCTGCCAAAGGTAGCCTATTCACAGGCACTAGATACCTCCCTCTAGCAATTAAGCTATGATGATATCATATTCAGAATACAGCCTAGCACAGATCAGGAAGATGAATTACAGGAAAACAGAAAGGACACCAGCTTTGGGGGCTAGAGGCAGAAGCTGCAATAAGAAACGGAACAAACCAAATGTGCACTATCACTGCACTGGGGACACATCTCTGGCTGTCAATTTTATTTGATAGTTTTCTGTTCATCTTAATTCTAAAAAGTACATCTAAAAGTTTTACCTCTAAAGCTAGATTATAATCTAGGAGGATGGGAAGCTGAAGACCAGCCAAGGGTTACAAAGGGACACTATTAAAAAAAATAAACGCAGTGAATATGATCAAATGACCAAAATACATTATGTACATGTATAAAGTGTCATAATGAAACCCACTATTATATATAGTTAATATATGCTAATAAGCACATTTAAAAATAAAAAGAAATTCCACCTTTGATTGGAAAAATGTCAAAATTTGAAATTTCAGAAGTAAAAGTATTTAATAACTCCATATACATATACTCAAGTAAGTTTTCATTTGGATTTAGAAACTATTAATAAAACCACAGAGGCTTCTGGAGACCACACAACTTCTCATTTGGAAATAACGTGCATAGGGGGAAACTAAGCATCTCAAGGGATGTTTATATAGGTTGAATAAGACAATATGTACCAAACACTTAATATAGCGCCGGACATACAATAAGTGTTAAACATTTGATAGTATTATAATCAACAGCTATAAACACTTGCCCTGAGGAAGTCTCCTGAAATAAACTGAACTGACACTGTGACAATTTGACTTTTGAATATTTTGATGAACATTATTCAAGAGCCAAGGCCAAACTAAACAAGTCATCAATGATATAAGCACATGATAAAAACAGATTTTCCTTACTAGATAGAAAATCCTGAGCCAAATATCTATCACTGTCTCCTCATGAGAAACACAGGGGAAACAAGTAGCAACCTCAGAGTTAGGTTAAACATTAAATCATTTTAAACAGAAAATGCTTGGGACAGCATCTAAAACACAAGTTATCTAAGTCTTTGAGTAGGGTGTACATTCAAATTTAGCCACAAAATACCCCTAATGCATCTCTCCAGTGTTTGCTATGTAACTCTTTCATGAGGTTATATACACTTATAAACTATTCTGAGACAGAAATTATACCTATAAATGTAATTTTAGCGACTAAATGTCACAGAACAGTACAGACTCCTATGTATTAAAAACTTTAAAAGTGATGCTGAGAAATATTTAAGAACTAGTGCTTCTATAGTAGGTGGGAGGGTCAGTTAGCTGTGAGTAGAAAGTGAAGAGGTAGATCTTGGAGAAGACTTTTGGTTGTTATCCTTGGAACTTTCTTTTGGATATAACTGTTCTTACTTTAATGATAAAAGACAATATATACGAGTGTTTAATTATATGGCTTCTGGAGTTAGGCAGGGTGCTTCAAATCCTGGTTCTGACACTTCCTGTAGGCAGAGTTCTTGGGTAAACACTTAACCTCTCTGTAGTATCAACGTACTGATAGATAAAACACTCACTGGAGTATTTTAAGGACTAAAGCATAAGACCCACATAAAATGATACAAGTCCACTAGCAGATACATGGTGAGCTCTTAACTTGCTTTAACTATCACTTAAATGCTGTGTGTGTGTGTGTGTGTGTGTGTGTGTGTGTGTGTGTGTATCAGAGGGCACTGTGTGTGCCTATGGAAGTTTAAGGGTGACTTTGGGAATCGCCCTGGATTGCACTACCTCCTTTTTGTATGGCTCTGTCTTCCAGGGCAGAGGTGCAGGTCACCACCATTTCCGCCCAGTGTTAATATGTGGGATCCAGAATCTGAACTCAGAACCTTCTGCTTGTAAGGCAGAGGCTTAACCCCTGAGCATCTCTTCAGCCCCCATTTTTAAAAGATTTTGAGATAAGAAATTAGGGGCTACAAGATAGTTCAACAAGTACAGGCACATACAGGCCACATGGTGAAAGGAGAACCCATTCCCAGAAAGTTATCATCTGACCTCCACGAGTACACTATGATATGTATTCTCTCATATTCTCGCTTTCTCTGCCTCTCTTACTCTCTACCAAATAAGTAACTAATGTGATTTTTATTTAAAAAAATTCCTAAAAATTAGAAAAATGAAACTTAAAAACCTGCCTAGGTTCTATTATCTTCCCATGGGAAAGCATTTTAAAAACATTTATTTTAAAAATTTGTATCCTTTGACACTTTCACACATGAATATAATGAATTTATGTTACTGCAACCTTTACTGCCTGGTTACACCACCCTCCATTCCCCAATGCATGCTTTCTCCTTTCATATCCCAACAATATTTCCCCCTCCCGATTTTAAAAACCGATCTCAGGTTGCTGTAATTGGTTTAATTCCAGCTGCAACAGATCAAGATCCAATTCCACTGTTAGTTTTTATCATACTATTTGGGGTTTATTTAGAAGTTCAAGAAGCAACTACTACCTAAGCCAGTAACTTAACGTGATTTTCTTGGTAGGCTGTATTGTTACGAAAAAGTGTCTTGTCTCTTGCACTTTTCTTGGTTGTAATCATTCCACAATCCTTGGTGGTTTTAGCAGAACTACTTCAGGTTGGGTTCTAGAAGATCTGTTTCTCCTAAATCAGTTTTCCCATTCACTTATCTCACTTGAAGACCTCTTGCAATATTAGTCCTTACCACTTTGGATACACACACTGTGACATCCAGCAATTCCAAGACACATAATCCATGTTCTTGTCTTTCCCTTTTCTGCCTTAGGTCATGTCACTTCTTAGCAATTGTTCTTCCAGCAAAGTCGGAAAAAGTAGTATACCTTGCCCCCTCAAAATATAGTACTGCCATAGAGTAGGAATTCAATAAACACTATTACAACACTGAAAAAAAAATTTAAAAAAGGGAAATATTGTGAGCAAGTCTTAAAAATTTCAAAAGAGATTAGGGGTGTACTTTAGAGGTACAGAATGCACTTAGTGTGACCAAGAGCCTGGCTCCAATTCTCAGCACTAAAAGAACAAAGTCTATGCAGACAACTGGTTTAAAAATTCAGGTTTTCATCTGTGAATTTCATTTGTCCAGGTGAGTGGCTGTTAAATTTTTTTTGTAGTAAAACAACCCTTTTGGCAGATGAAATTTCGCACAGCAGCATAAGTAAGGTAGATAAAAGTAGAAAATACTCTGAAGTTTTGGATGGAGTCTAGTGCTTTGCCCAAAGAATCAGCTTCAATGCCTTTGTGTTTAATAAGACAGAGTATTGACCTATTGCCCAGGGTGCTCTCAGACTCATGAACTTCCTGTCACGGCATCCCAAGTGCTAGATTACAGGTCTATGCTGCCACACCCAGTCTCCCAACACTATTTTTCTTGTGTGCGCATGATTACTGGGTACATGTGTGTGCGTAAATGTGATGGTATAAGCACATGTTAAGTGACAGGCATATCACAGCTTGCATGAGGAGGTGAGAGGACAACTTCCAAGTGTCATTCCCTGTCTTTCTCCCTTATTTGAGGCCAGTTTCTTCACTACTGCTGTGAAAGTCAGGTTGGCTGGCCTGCAAACTTCTTCAGATTCTTAGGTCTCTGTCCCCAATATCCTGTAGGTATGCTGGGACTACAGACTTTTACACCACTATATCCAGTGTTCAAGTGGGATCTGAGGATCTGAATGTAAGTCAACAGGATTGTGTGACAAGAACTTTATCATCTGAGCCATCTCCCCAGCTCCTCTCAAACGCTTAAAAATGTTACGTATGTGTCTGTGTATGTGTGCCCCTCGGGGTGCACAAGGAGGACAGAAGAGGATGCCAGGTGGTATTTTCCATTATTTTCCACCTATTCCTCCAGGGCCTGTCTCTTTCTGAACCTGGGGCTTGCTGAAGTCAGCAAGCTACAGAAATCCTCCTATCTCTGTCGCATTTAGAGCTGGAGTTACAGGTATCTGCAGGGATATCCAAGTGTCATGTGAGTTCTAAAATTTGATTTCTGATCTTCATGACTGTGGAACAAATGCTATTAACTGCTGATCCACGTCTCCAGCTTAAACACTTTTAATTGTTAGTATAAGTATCACAGGGGTAGAGCTGGAGTATATCAACATATGTCTGTATTTCCAACACTTGGGAATTGGAGTTAGGAGAATCAGGAGTTAAAGTTCATCCTTAGATATATAGCAGGTTAGTCATAATACTGTTACAAAAAAGGGAAAAATCCCAAAATAACTGTCATCTAATATATCAAGAATATCAAGAATGTAAGGACTATGCTCTTTACTTGTGAAGTAAATATCAATATTCTAACTTCTAAATAACAACCAAACACAGCTCAGACTAAAAAACATGAAGATCTTTCCAAAGTCTACCTTGGAAAATGGATGAAATAGAGTTAGACAACAGGGTATCAGACTCCTCATGCATGTTGTAAACATGCAGATAAAAATGAATAGCCTTAAAAAATTCTGGTGATATGTTGAGCAGGAAAGTCTAGATTTCTGGATCAGTGTGATTTTTGACAACCTTAGTGCTCAGGAGACTAGACATTACTGTGTGCGATACACACGTCTGTTTGCTCACAGTTACCATTCTTTTATCTTATTGAGAGGAGTAAACTGAAAGTTACGTTATGAATTTGCTAAAGCCCAATGTGAAACCACAACCATTCCGGCAAGAAAACATCTTAATTGGAACGCTGTTTCTCTTTAAAGCTAGCATAGGTGGGCAGGGCTTTTAGCAGAAGCTGTTGGCAGTACTTTGAACCTTCAGTCATCCACAAGCCTGTAGGAGGTCCCACCCACCAATATGACTCCACTGTAATCTATTTCACCTTGCTCAGATATACTGTTTAACATTTGTGAATGTAAAAGAACCTTAACCAGCAATTTTAAACCAGGAGAACAAAAGCAACCTGATTGAAACTAATTTACATTTTCAATTATTATTACAAAAATTTAGAAACTGCGCTTTTTTTGTGTGTGGTCTGTTTGTTTTCAAATGATTACCCTTAACCAACCAGAAGGGATATTTGAAAGGGGTTCTAGAATGCTGGCTACTAGGACGTAAACAAGTCAGGATGCTGACTCCCTTGCTGGCTATGATACTAGCTGTGTTCCCTCTCAATAAATAAGACAGAAGAACAATAACAACCAGCAAGTAAGATGTCTACAGTGCACACAGGAAGTCAGGGTTTCCTGAATACGAAGGTCATCAAAAGTCACAGATTCCAAAAGGCAAAATCTAGATTTTGGTGTTCAAAATATTACCAGTTTTATTTTAAAGCCTTATAATTCATTAGAACTTACACTAGTGGCCTGATATTCTGTTGTGTAACTCTATTCCACCCTTCCCCAAGCTAGGCTTTAGAAAATCTTCATTTGGGGACTAGGGGAGCTGTGATTTTGGGTGTACTTTAGCAGTGAAAATATTAACATTTTGTTCAATGAAAAGGTTTTTTGCCACCTCATAGACGGCTTCTTTCTCCTTAGTATAGATGTCTAGACACAAAGCTGAGCAGGAATATCCAATGGCACATCAACTGCTGCATGCCTGTTTGCAGCGGGGCAGATTTGGAAACTATCTTTGGGGGACCTCAATGCTAAAAACCTAATTCATTAATTAATGTAACAGAATACCATTTATTCCACATCTCTATACATAACTTTTCATTGGGAAATATTCACCCTGGAAGCAGCCAAGTTTTATCTTTTTAACATAGAGTCAAAGCAGTTAAATTTCCTTTACATCTTATTTAAAAAATTATTGCACCATAAAATTGTCTAGGAAAAGGTACAGTTCTATGATTTTCAACATGTAACAGTCCTCACGACCAGACTACAAAATAGTATCAGTATCCCTCCAAACTCCCACCTTCCCGCCCCGTCACCCTTTTAGAGTCACACCACATTCATACCTGTGACAACTAAGTTGCTTTGTTTTCCATAGATAAATACTTTCAAGAATATCAAGTACAATCATAGACTACACAGCCTTGAGTCTGGTTTCTTTAACTTAGTATAATGCCTCTGAGATTCATGTAAGTTGTTGAGTACATCAGTAGGTTAGTTCTTTTATATTGCTGAACAATATTTCATAGTATGAAAGTACCAGTTTGCTTTTCATTCAGTCATTGATGGATGCTTGTTTCCCATTTTTGAAGTTACGTGCTACAAATAGTCATGTACAGGTTTTTCTATGAACAGGGTAGAATTGACAAAATGACAGACACCTATAACAATGGAAGGGAATATAAAGAGACTTGTCCTAGCTGAATGGATGGTGCATATTTGTAATCCCACCAGGAAGTGCAGGCAGGACTGCTGTGAGTGCCAAGCCACCCTGGGCTACGTAGTGAGTCTGAGGCCAGCTTAGGTTTTTAAGACTATGTATCAAAAACAAAAACTGACTAACACAAAGTAACACTTGGGGGTGGTATGGTGAACACGTAATTATCTTTATAAGCAACAGTGTGCCTTTTCCAGATGGTAGTACATTTCATTGCCAATAGCAACATTTGAGAGTCCAGACTTTTATATCCTTGCCAGCATTTGATATTAGCTGTGTTTTTGTAGTTTAGTCATTAATAGATATACAATAAATGCTTATGGACTTAATTCATCCCCCTCAGATGTTAGCGCGTTAGCCACATGCTGCTTTGCCAACCTTGTCTCATTTACAGTGTTCAAGTCTAATTATTTTTAAGTTGGATCATTACTATAGACTTAATTTTTATCTTCAAAATAGGGTCTCATTAAGTAGCCCAGACTGTCTGTGGACTCATGATTTTACTGTCTGAGCTTTCCAAGTGCTGGGATTACAGGCATGTTTTGGTTAGGAGAATTCTTTATATAGGCTAGATACAGGTCCTTTGTCAAACATAACTTATGAAGTATTTTTCCTAGTCTGTGGCTTGTCATTGTCTTTTACAGAACAAAGATTTCTAATTTTGATAAAGTACAGGTGGGTCAATTTGTCCTTTTGTGGACCACTACCATGCCTTTATGTCTAAGAACTCTGCCAAACACTAGGTGATTTTAGAGTTTTGCATTTAGAGCTGAAATACAGTTAGAGTTAATTTCCATAAAAGGTACCTGCTTTAGGACAAACTTTTTTTTTTTTTAAACAGAGTATGGTGGCGTGCACCTGCAAACCCAGTACTGAGGAAGCTGCGCGAGGTTACCCAGGATGACCTCAGGCAGCAGTTTTATCACAGAATATCACAACTGGACAAAACGCAGAGAGTAAGTGACTATGGATTGCTCATCCCTGAACAGGATATCTAAGTCACCCCCATCCCACCACAAGGCTCAGGGAACACTGTGGAAGAGGGAGCAGTAAGATTGTAAGAATCTGAAGTGGGACAGGGACGTGGTCAGACATCATCTTCTGGACATGACAAGGATTTGTGAATTCACTGCAGCCATATATATTTCCACAAGACACGCATGAGAACTGTCCTGTGAACATTTTATCATGGAGGTGGAAAGATCTTAAGAGGCTTCACATTCCCCTAGAGAATTATGAAGGTTAATGCTGATGAGGAGGAAATGGAAGATGTTTTCTTGAAGGATGTACCCACTGATGGAAGATTTGTGATCCACCAGGTACTCAGGCGCAGGACATCAAGGCCAATCAGACGAAACCCAGTGGCCCACACATGCGAAAAGACTTGAAAATAGGAGGGAGTCTGTCAGAAGAGAAGAGGCGTTGTAACTGGACAAGGAAGGTGGATCGGGATTGGAGATTGAGGTGGGAAAGTAATGAGTTCACTATATTCACATACAAGAAACTAAAAGAACAATAATCAAAAGTGTAATTAAAAAAGCTGTGAGTGGTACTTTAGTCACTTCTGTTTACAACTGAAAGTATAAAGTGACCATCCTTCCCTGTGAGTTTCTAACTGACAGGAGGAAGTTTCAATCCTATGTTCCGTGTTTCTCTTATGTCTCGTCTCAATAAACCTTTATGAGCTACTGTTATCCAACTGCACACAGATCCCCTTGCCCACATTTTCCCTGGAGAAGACCACCTCATCCCGCACAGCAGTCAGGCTGTGGCTTTGTGGACTCTCTGCTTACTTTTGTAGGCATTTCTGAGATGGCTAAGGTAGGATTCTCCCCACTGAACTTTTCCTCCAATTCCACATTAGTGGAGTTGGGATTTCTGAAAAGATCTGAGCTTAAGAACTGGAAAAAAAAAATTATGATAACTTTCTAACCATCGCCGACTGTATTTCCTTGGCTGCTGTAATGTTTTGCTCTTGCAACTATGCTTCAAGGTCTAAGTTCATCCCTCCAGCTCAAGATGCCCAACTCAAACTCAATTGGCTTCTTGCTGTTACATTTCAGCATTCTGGCACTTGAATTGAATGTGGTCTTATCATCAGAACACTGGTTTAGGGTACCAGCTGTTGTGAGAGCTGCTCCTTTTTGGGCAGTGTGAGAAAAGACACTTTCCTCCTGCCTCAGCCTTCCTAAACGCTAAGATTGTAAGTATGTGCCTCCCCGTCCAGCTAGGGCTAGTCTATCTTTTCTACTCTCCTTCTTGGAATAGCTATATGTTATTTGCCAATTTTACCGTGTCTTGATTATGATAGGCTTAGATTGGCTGGGTTTTTGTTTTTTCATAAAACCGTTCTTCTTTGAAAAAATACTTTATTTATTTGAAAGGATGAAATTGAGGGCATACACATGCCATGATGACGCATCTGTGAAGGTCAGAGGACAGCTTTCACAAGTCACTTTTTTCTTTCTACCATGTGGGATTAGGGGATTGAGCTCAGGTTGTCAAGTTTGTGTTCAGATGCCCTGCTAAGTCATCTCACTGGTCTTATATTGATTCTTAAATTACATATTGATGCTTCTAACTTTACCCTTCTTTCAAGTCTTGAATAGATTCACTGTCACACTATGGAGATTAGTGACTTCATTTTAGGAGAATTTCAAAGTTTGTGGGTTTTGAGGAACTGTCCAATTGCCCCCAAGTTTTCAAATATGTGGTATTTCTTTGTTATCATTTTAAAGTCCATGGCAGTCTAGCATTCTGGATATTGCATTGTACATGTTCTCCCATGATTTAACCTCTATTCTTTCTATCTCCTTTCTTCCGCTTGCTTTTTCTTGTTGCTTTTTATTTCTTTCTGTTTTCGTGGTAGATACTCTCAGATTACTCACTTGACACCCTTCTTTTTTGCTAATAAAAACAAAATTAATGCTACTGACCTTTCTCTAAGGTTGTTGCTTTAGCTACATAATCCCAAAAAGATATCACTTTCGTTACACAATCCTACTGCGTTATTTTTATTTTAAACTTTCTCTTATTTCACTGCTTCTGACAGCAAATATTTAGCAGTTACCTTTCAAATTAAACGGCTTGTTTTACAAACCAGGTGACTATAACACCTTGATGTTACTTCAGTAATTCATCAATTTCGTGTGTCCGTGGTGAATAAGGCCTCCTATGTAAGCCTCAGGGCTTAGATATCTAGAAGTGTGCTGCTTAATTTCCAAGCACATCAAGACTTTCCTAATTTCCTTTTGTTGATTTTAAAATTTTATTCCACTAAAGCTTTAGCCTTAACAATTTTTATAGCTTCAATTATTTTAAGTTCATTAGTTTGTTTTATGACCAAAACTACAGTTCATCTTGTTGAATGTTCCATGTGTACTTGAAAAGAATGTGGATAGTATTATTGTTGGGTGGTCTATAAATATCAATTAGATCCAAGTGGCTGTCAGTTCCTTCATATCCTTGCTGGTTTTATATTTAATATTTCTCTCAATTACTGTTAAAGGAGTGATACGGTTGCCAAGTTTAAATGTGGACTATCTAACTCTCCTTTTGATCCTGCCAGTTTTCATTTCTGGAATTTGGAAACTCTGTTATAAGGTACAGGCACATTTAGAATTATTAGGTTTTCTATCATTATGTAATATTCCACTCTGTCCCTAGTTATTTTATTCGCTTTGAGTCTAATTTTTCTGCTATTAATATATCCACCATGCTTATTAGTGTTGATATGGTACACCTTTGCCTTTTTTGTTGTTCATTTTTAAAAAATTATAAAGACAGAATATTGCTGTGTAGGCAAGGCTAGCCTAGAACTGTTTACCTCTGCCTCCCAAATGTTAGGATTACAAGAGTGAGTCACTATGTCTGATTACCATATTCTACTTTTAAATGACTGACATGTGCCATATTTGAAGAATGTTTCTGGAAGACATGATAGTTTTATCAATAAAAAAACTATGCTGAAAATTTCTGGTTTTTTTCTCCATTGGTCTACATACATATAGATCATTTCTATTTGGGTCGGTGCTATCATCTGCTTTTTGTGTTTTCCTTCTATGTTTCTTTCCTCTTTCCTATTTACTGCCTTCTTTGGGGTTGAAAACTATTTTTTATATATTGTAATTTTAATAATAGTCTTCATAATTTACAATTAAGGGTTTCGATGTGTGCTGGAATTTCATTACTTCAATTGAAAAATTTAAAATCCATGTAGGCCCCCTTTAAGTTGCAGTTACCGTGTGTGTGTAAAAACTAAGACAATGGTAAAATTTGTGCTTTTATCTGTAAACCTATCAAAGAAATCTAGGAGAATCTGTTGTGGCTGTTTCTTCATTCTTTATATTCCGAGTTTCCTTCAGTTATCATTCCTCTTCTCTCTAAATAGTTTTCTTTAGAAATTCTCAGAGCAATGAATTCTTTTGCTCGTCTGAGAATTTGTTTCATCTTTACCACTGAAAAATATTTTTGTTGGATTTAGAAATATGAGCTGACAATTCTTTTAACATTTCAAAAATATTCCTCTGGCCTCCACAGTTTCTGAAGAGAAATATGTCACCCAAACAATTTTCCCATATAGGCTGTTTTTCTCTGGCTGCTCTGAAGAGAAGATTTTCTTTATCTTTGTTTTTTAACAGTTTGATTAGAATACATCTGGGAATACAAGTCACTGGTATGAAGCCAGGTTTTGTGCTTGTTAGGTAAGCCTTCTACTTCTGAGTTATAGCCCAACCCTCATTTAACTTTTGAGATCTCATCTTGTGCCAAAGTTGGGAAATTTTCAAACACTATTTCTTCAATTTTTTTAAAAACCCTGTGCTCATTCTCTTCATGGGGACGCTAGTGACACAAATGCTAAGATTTTCTGTTAATGTCCCACAGGTCTCTGTTCTTTTTCCTCCCTGGTGTTTTTTTCTCTCCCTTCTCCATACTGGGCAATTTCTATTCATTTGTCTCCAAGTTCACTGCAGTTTCCTGTCAGTGCTCTTCTGGTTAAGTGTTCTGGCTCTGAAATATTGATCTTCTTTACTGCATCTATTTCTTTGCCAAGACTTTCTATTTTTTCCATTCATTTCAAAAGTGTTCACCATTACCTATGTGCTTAAACACTTGTGAAAGTTACTTTAAAGACATTTGTTCTGAATTCTGGTGATACCTTAGCATTGGCAACTTTTGACTAAAAAGTTGTAACTTGACTGATTCTTCTTACACCAAGGAATCTTGGACCATATCCCTGACATTTTGAACACCAATTTATGAGTCAATGGGTCTTGTCCTATGTAGATTTCTGATCATTTTTCACCCATCCTCGCTTTCTCCTCTGTCCTTCCCCTAATTTAGCTGCCTATGCTACGAGTGGAATAGGGTTTCACATATACAAAACATATACTAGACCATTCAACTACATACCCAGGCTAATATTTTTGATTTCAGCAGGCAACTAACTTCATTAAAATTGGCCTGTGCCCTCTACCTTTTTGGGGCACCAGTGTTAGTTCAGTTGCCAAAACCTTTGTCGTACTGCTGGAGTGTAGATCTCTAGCATGCTTAGTCTGCAGAGTCACTGGATTCAAAGCTCAGCACCAGAAACAATACACCCTTAAAAACAAAACATACCAACAACCAACTTTTCGCAGTGCTTTTTGGATGTGCTCCATGCTTGCACTACTTAGTAGTCAATTTGAATTCTGGGTGGGTTTGTCTTTATTTCACTTCTCAGAGTTTTGGGTCTGCTGATTAGATCTAATTCTATTTTTTTCCTCCCAGGAGTTCATAAACAGCTTTATAGGGCCATTTTCCCCAAGGTCTTTTCTGTGACATATCTAGTACCATATCTATCATTTTTCTTCCTTTTCGTACTTCATTTGAGAGAGAGAGAAAAAAAGAGAGCACATGCATGCTACAGCATACAGGTAGAGGTCAGAAGACAACTTCTTAGGGTAAGTACCCTCCTTCCACCACGTGGGCTTCTGAGAATCAAACTTGAGTTGCCAAGATTTTTTTTTTAATTTTTTATTATTATTTATTCAATTGTGCATGTGTGCGTATGTATGTGCGCGCATGTGTGTGTCGCACCACGGACGAATTCGGGAACCACCGTGGACCGCCTCCACCTCCTTCTTGTTTACTTTGCCCCAGGATTCACAGGCTCCGCCCTACCAGGGCCAGAAGCGCAGGCCGCCCCCACTTCCGCCTGGCATCTATATGTGGGATCTGGGATCCGAACTCAGGACCTTCTGCCTGAAAGGCAGAGGCTTAACCCCTGAGCCACCTCTCCAGCTCATGAGTTGCCAAGTTTGTGAGCAGGTGCCTTAACTACTGAGTTATCTTGCCAGCTTCTCTTCTTTTACTACATTAAAAAAAAATGCTTCTGAGACAGATCTGGCTATGTAGTCAAGGCTGACCTTGAACTTGCAATCTTACTGCCCCATACTCCTCTGAGTGCTGAGACTATAGATATGCACTAAGTCAAGCTCCTTGGTATTTCCTAACTCTCTGCCTCTAGCTTCTGTCTTCAGTCCTCCACTAGAAAGCTGTGTTTTCAGTTACGGAATTCTGTCATGACTTCTGTGAGGACATACCAATCAGAACCATGGGATTGAAGAGGGTAGCAACCCCTGCATTTCAGCTCCTACTGACCCTTCTGCAGCTTCTGTTTGCTACTATCAGATCACTTGGGGACTGAGGCTAGGCTTAAGACAACAAAGAATAAAATTGATATCCTGAGGGATTTGTATATTATCACTGGGTATGAGGAGTTGCCTTGCTTCTGGAGTTTTCCCTGTTCCTTACCTGGAACTCACAACTGGTTTTAGACTATGTTTCATTCAATACAAAAATAACAAATACACTTTGTGGTAGAAAGATACAGGTGTCAACTTGACAACCGAAGGCTGAGCTCTGGACACGTGTATGAAGAATTAGTAATTAAAGCAAGCCCGCAGCAAGTCTATGCAAGATTATCTAATTGATGTGTGAAGAGTCAGCTCATGGTGAGTGCAACCATTCCCTGGGTAGGTGAACAACATAGAGAGAGCTGGCTCAGCAGTTTGGCACACACTGGTAGACTCACAGATGGACAAGTAAGGAAGTTTGCCCATGTCCGAGCTCCTCCTGTGGATATGGTGGGGCCAGTTCCCTCAGCTCCTGGTGTTGGTCGGAGCTCTCTGCCAGGCTGATGAAGCGTGACCAAGAATTAAAAAAAATTTTTTTATTATTATTTTATTCAATTGTGTGTGTGTGTGTGTGTGTGTGTGTGTGTGTGTGTGTGTGTGTGTGTGTAGAACCACGGGTGAATTCGGGAACCACCATGGACCGCCATCACCTTCTCCTTGTTTACTCTGCCCCGGGATTCACAGGCTCCACCCTACCAGGACCAAAAACGCAGGCCGCCCCCGCTTCCGCCGACGTCTATACGTGGGGTCTAGGAACCGAACTCAGGACCAAGAATTTTAAACAAGAGTAAGTACCTTGTTCTCTCAAGTTGTTCGGTTAGGTATTTATCAGCAACATGACGAGAAACCTTGACATACTTCTCATTGGATAATACTTGACATCTGGCCTTCATTACTTTTCTTGCTCCTGTGATTTATTTTTCAGAGTTTTCACGTTATTGCTTCACATATTCTTACTAGGCTTCAATAGTTCTTTTCAATTGGAGAGTCTGAAAGTAACACTGTGACTCTCTCTTTAGTAGAACTGAATGATGGGAAAATCTGATGTCAGAAGTTTTATCTTCTGGGAATATTTCTCTAATCCATGTTCACAACAGTGAAGACCTTGACCAAAACTTCTATCTTATAAGAACTGAACCATACAAACTCTATTTTATACTGTCTTGCTGACACTAATGTAATAATTTTCTAATTTTCTTACTTTTTAAGCACATTTGCTGTGTTTCCAATGTATATTTTCATAATAAAATTACATAAAGGCAAAAATCATGATTTCAAAACTTCCCCATTCCACATTAAAGATCAGCATCTTGGAAACAGACAATAATGAATAAGTTTAACTAACTAGGTAACAGATGTTCTAATCAGTGTTTCTAAGAATAAAAATATCTTTGTACACTTTGAGAACAAATAAAAGGAGAACTCAAGATTATGGTCAATGACCAAGATAAAACAATGTATACTTAATTTTGCTATAGAAATATTTCCAGACTAACATCTTAACCTACTGCTATAGATATTTAAACAGTTTGAATAAAAGGTGAGTTTTGTATGTGATTATCTAGAATTTGTTAGAAATATCAGATAAATATGAGAACCAGCATTCAGTTGAACCAAGACACAGATATACTCAACACACGAGAACACACCTCAAACACAGACTGGCCATTTCAGTTCACTGTGTGTTGTAAGCTGCACTCACCTACATCTGCCTCAACTTCCCTTCCAATTTCAGATAACCTCCCAACCTCCACTTTACCATGATGCACAGCTGCATCCCTTCTGACGTCCAATTTTACAAGTAAATTTCAGATCTTTTTCAGGGTAAAGTATCATACTGACTGCAGTTTTTAAATATCCCTTAGCTATTTAAGAGGTACAAAAAACTATGCCGATACTTGCATTAGATTCCTATATTCTTCTTTATGTGTCGTGGATGAAGTTTTTCTAAGTTATGGTCTAACCCTTTTGTTTTCCTCCAGAAATTCTGAGGGTTCCATAGATTCGTGATTTTCAAGAGCATGTGTCATATTATAGGAGAACTCTGATATGAAGTATATTCCAAATCCTTTTTGGCTTGTTTTTTGGCCTCTTAAAATAGGATCTCATGAAGTATCCAACTCTCTATACGCTAAGGATGGCCTTAAACCCATGACTGCCCTGATGCCATCAAGCAAATGCTGGGACTACAGACATGCTTCACCATGCCCAGCTCCCAATACTCACTTAATTTCAAGACTTTCCTTCGATGGATAACTACCCTAAAGGAAGAGCACAGCCTGGTAATACCCACCTAGTGTCTGACATCTAATTAAAACAAAGATTAAATATTCAATTTGAACTACTGTTTCAAAGTAAAAGCAACAATTTTCTTCCTAAGGTTGGTTCCCCTAGCACCAGGAGCACCTACTAAATAAACTGTGTAGGAAATGACAGAAGCAGGCACCAGATCCTCCAGCATCTAAGTACAACCACACACACACAAAAAATCTGCCTCCTTATCTTCATGAATGTAAATAAATCATACCAGTCACAGTTTATGTCCAACTTTTCTATACAATCTTCTCCAACTATTTATGTACAAATTTCCATTAAAAAATAGTACATCAGAAAGGGCCCCAAGTTATGCCACTGAGTCCTGAACCCTCACTAGTGTAGACAACTCAGAGGGAAATTCAGCGCCCACATAAACAGATGCTCTGGAGGATGAGAGGGAGAAAGCAGGAAGCACCAAGAGAGGAGGAGGGAAGGAAAAGGGGTGAGAGGGAGAGGCAGGGGGGAAGGAGGAGAGTGCATTGGTGGACAATGAGGAAAGGGAAGGAGAAGGGAGAAGAATGGGGGGTACCGATTGAAGTTGTATGATTAAGCAAAAAATAAATGTAATAAATAAAAAAAAATAGTACAGCAGTTGTTAATTACTTCCCAGGACCCCTATAGCACAAATCGGCAGTTGGATGAACTTAAATTCATCCATCCATCCCATACAAAGGCTCATTCCAGCTGTTCTTCCAAGGATCTGCCCAAGCATGTGGGCAGCTGTGCATTGCATGTGGGGGTCCATACCCTCTTCTTTGTTGGCTTACCTATAAGCCGGGAAGTCAAGCACAACTTACTTTTCCCCAGTCGGTAAAAGGCAAAGATTACATTGCGCCATGGAGGATACAAAGGCAAGATCTCATGTGTTGCTGTATAGCAAATGCCACCTAATTGATTCAAAATCATTAGAACGCAAGAAGGGATTTGTCCTCCATTTTCTTCAACATAGTGAACATGGGAGAAAAATCACTGCAATAGTTACTCCTATCAGTTTGAACTTTGAAATGCCTTTAGAATCTAACCACTTTCCACAAACTTCCCCACTACACCTTAGGTCAAACAGACATCACACTCCATATCTCCCCTAAAACCATAAATCAAAGTCCTTAAAATGGATTGCATGGCATCCCATGCTGTCTCTGTGCCTTGCTGTCTTTTCCACTGGACGTTTTACTCCTATCATTTTTCACTCATCTCATGCCACCATCTGGCATCTTGTTATTTCTTTATCCCAGGCTTCTTCTACCTGTGTTCCAGGATCCTTACACATGTTCTTCCTCCTTGTCTGCTAGGCT
>JALPQD010000674.1:700000-864981 GCA_023101885.1 Typhlomys cinereus
GTTTAGATTTGCTCCAGAAGGCAGAGCCTAGGAAACACTAGAGCAAAACAATAATGAGGTAGACCAATCCAGGATTTTTCCCAAAGTTAGTCTTGGGCCTCCACAGGCACATACAGTGCCCTCTTGTACATACCACACACACACACACACACACACACACACACACACACAATGTACACATTCATAACTATACACAAAAAATTTAACCACCTAAAGTATTTGGAAAAATTATTTAAGAAATTCTGATTAATGCATCAAAACAGAAGCCTGAAGTTTTAAGGTTTAAGTGGAAAATGTTTATATCTCTGATAAATACTATGTATAGTTTAATACAAACATGTGGCTATGAAGACAACTTTTTTTGACACAGGGTCTCATGTAGCCCAGGTTGTCCTTGTACTTGCTTTGTAGCTAAGGATAACTTTGAACTCCTGATCCAGCTGCCTCTACCTCCCACATGTACCACCATGCCTGACACAGCAATTTTACTAAAAATCTGAAACTAAACTATTTCTGACAAACTTAGCCATTGGGGAAGTATGAGTATAGACATGCAGTGGAGAGAACATTGAAAAAGTTCTTGACTAGGGCAAGAGGAAGGGGGGAGTTAAATGTGTAACAAAGCAGGCATAATGGTACACTCCTGTAATCCAGGAGGTGGAGGCAGGAGGATCAGGCTCAGAGCCAGCCTCAGCTACATAGGACCTTAGAGGTCAGCCTGGGTTACATCTTGTTCAAAGAAAGGGAGTGAGGGAGGAAGAAAAATGGTCTGAATATACCATCTCATTAGGGTAGGGAGTTCAAGAAAGAATAAACTATCATGTGGAGAAAGTAGTTAGGAGTCTGTTTGAAATAAAGGTAACAGAATATACCTTTGGTTATGTGTGCAAATGAAAGGAAGTTGGCATGAATGGAATAGAAAAGTGCAATGAGATTTCAAGATTAGCCAGAAGGGAGAAAAATGGATAACAACTTAATGAAGCCAGGAAAAGGAGGAATAAATTTTTAAAAAACAAAAATAATATTGCATAAACACAATGTGGAAAAAATGAAACCAAGAGTATCTGTCATTTTTGAGTGAATGCAAATTGCCTTAATTCTAGTGGAACATAAAAAAATACCAAGATGAGGGCCAGCAAGATGACTCGGCCCATCAACCTGAGTTTAATCCCCAGTAAATAAAGGTGGAAGGAGAGTCATATCCACAAACTTGTCTTTTACCTTCACGTGTATGTTGTGGCATAGCACATACCCACACACAATAATAATAATTTTTAAAATAAAGAGCTGAGCTGGGAAGTCTTTGCCTCACAAGCAAAAGGACCTGAGTTCCGATACCCAGATCCCACATCAAATTGCCTGGCATGTATGGTGGTGGCCTGTAATTCTAGCCCAGAAAGGGAGAGTCTGAGTAAAGCAATGATGAGACAAAGCAAGGGTAGCACACTTGCTTAGGTTCTGAGTCCCAACACAAGCATCAGAAAGAAAGAGAAGGTCAGTGACATAAAAAATTGAAAAATAATATCGGGACAAAAGGGTCAAATGTGAAAGAATTTATGGAGAATGAAGAGATGTGCTAAAAATGGTAGAAGACAGGACTAGAGATAGAACTTGGGTCGAGCACTTGACTAGCATGTGGGAGGCCCTGGATTCAAACCCCAGTACTGGGGGGAGGGGGGAGAATGATAGGAAGAGAGTCTGGGAAGATAGCCTAGGAAGCATGAGGCCCTGAGTTTGACCCCCAGCCAGTACCCCCATAAAAGAAAGCCAAGGTGTTGAGCCAGTGAGATGACTCATCAAGTAAAGATATTTTGTTTCACAAGCCTGGTGATCTGATTTCAATTCCTAGAACCCATACAAAGGTGGAAGGAAAGAACTGACTCCCCAAAAGTTGTTTTCTGACTTCCAAATTGTTGGTGAGATGATTCAGCAGGGCAAGGCACCTGGGTTCAATTGCATGGTGTAAGGACAGAACTGACTTCCAAATGTTGTTTCTCTCTCTCTCTCTCTCTCTCTCTCTCTCTCTCACACACACACACACACACACACACACACACACACACACACACACATACATTTTTTTAAAAAAAATCACTACATATGAACTGTCTGTAAAAAAAATTATCCATGTGTGGTGGTGCCCATATGTGACATCAGTCCTGGGGAGGTAGAGACAGGAGGGGTTCGCTGGCCAGCCTAGCCTAATCAGTGAACTTCGGGTTCATGAGAAACTCTGGCTTCCAAAATAAGGTGACAGTTTCTAAGGAATGACTCCCAAGGTTGTGCTCAGCCCTACACATGCGCACGCACACACACGCACCCCACAATGACAGAAGGAGTCAGGCATAGGGGCACAGGTCTGTAATCTCAGCACTCAAGAGGTGGAGGCAGGAGGATCAGGAGTTCAAGGTTAGTGTCAGCTACTTAATGAGTTTGGGGTCAGCTGGGCTGCATGCAACTTTGCCTCAAAAGAGACACCCAAAAGGGGCTGGAGAGGTGGCTCAGGGGTTAAGCCTCTGCCTTGCAGGCAGAAGGTCCTGAGTTCGGATCCTAGACCCCACATATAGATGCCGGGCGGAAGCGGGGGTGGCCTGCATTTCTGGTCCTGGTAGGGCGGAGCCTGTGAATCCCGGGGCAGAGTAAACAAGGAGGAGGTGGAGGCGGTCCATGCTGGTTCCTGAATTCGCCCGTGGTTCTACATATACACACATACATACACACACGCACACACACGCATGCACGCACAATTGAATAAATAATAAAAAATTTAAAAAAAAAGAAACACACAAAAAAGAATGAGGCCTGGGGAGATGGTTGAGTGGGGGAAGGCACTTGCCCAGCAGCCGTGAGGACTAGAGTTCAAATCCTCAGAGCCCACATAAAAGCTGGGCAGGCATGGTGGCCACCTGGAATCTGACCCTTAGGAGGCAAAGACAGGGAATTCCCTGGGCAAGCTGGCTAGCTAGCTGCCACAGTTCACCTGTATGTTGCTGATAAATTCAAGATCATACAGTTTAGGGGAATAAGGGATTTTATTTTAACTTACCATTGTCCGGTTACAGTTTTTAATCCAGCTTGGCAGGAGAGTTTATATCAACACTGGGAGCTGAGGAAACTGGCCACACCATAATCCATCCACTCACTGAACCAGCTAAAGAAGTCTACCAGCAGGCTCACAGTTATGGAATTCACTGGTCTTACCAGTTCCCTCTCCCATCTTATCCACCTACCCAGGAAATAGTCCCACCCAGCATGGGCTGGTTCTTTCCCCCATCAGTTAGACCATCTGCAGCTTGCTTAGGTCTTGCCTTAACTATCAAGGTACCCAAAGCACTCAGCTGTGCCCAAAGCTCAGTTGCAGCTGTCGTGTTGACAGCTGTGTCTAACTAGCACATTCGCCTAGCAGACTGCCAATTCAATGACAGGACCCCACCTTAACAAGATAAATGAAGAGTGACCAAAGAATATGCACTCCTGCAATCAACTTCGGGCCTCCACATGCACTCATACACCTGAACATGCATGCATTCTCCCCCACATCCATACATGCACACATACACAACAAAACTAAATGCCAAAGGATGGGCTTAGGGGTTAGCTCAGTGGAAGCGTGCCTAGAATGCATAAGGCCCTAGGGTTTGTTTCTTCAACATAACACACTACACAGAGAAAGAGAGAGAGAGAGAGAGAGAGAGAGAGAGAGAGAAGGGTCTTGCAGGATGTCCTACCTTTACATGTTGAGAAAACTGTAAGTTGGGAAAGGAGACCAAAGAAAAGTGACAGGAAATAGAGGGAGGGAAGGAAGGTGAGGAGCAGTGATAAGATCCCTGGACCCAGAGAGTCACCTAAATCACGGGTTAAAAAGAACTCAAGCAAGTGTTCACACTGACTTCCCTGCAGGGTGGGCTCTGGTCATAGAGTTTGGGTGAAGGATCCCTTACCTGCAGGGAAGTTTCAGAACTGCCGGCTTTTGCACACAGCCCTCTCTCTCCCACATCTGCAATTTGTAGCAGATTGTGATTGAGATGCACTGTGCTGAATTGGGTTCTTTTTATCTAAATGGGAGCTTTGTAGGCTCAGAGTGTTGTTAAGAAAGGAACAGCTGCCCAATGTATGGGTGATGTTGTAGAACACACCAGTATGTAGAGACAAAAAAAAAAAAAAGAGGGTGTCCATTACTTCCATTACAAGATCCATTTAACATTTTTGGATTTCAAAAGTCAGCCTTTGTGATGATAATGTAAAGTTTTCGAGCCAATAAAAAAATCTTTCTTCTATACTAATCAAGAATCTATACTTCTTCAAAAGTTGTAGTGGAGTTTTCCTAATATGTATAGGAACTACAACTGTTTAGCATTGGCACATGAAGATCATACCTTTGTTCTTTTTTATTATTATTTATTCAATTGTGCGTGTGTGCATATGTATGTGCGTGTGTATGTGCGTGTGTGTGTGTGTGTGTGTGTGTGTGTGTGTGTGTGTGTGTGTGTAGAACCACGGGCAAATTCCGGAACCACCATGGAACCCCTCCACCGCCTCCTCATTTACTCTGCCCCAGGATTCACAGGCTCCGCCCTACCAGGACCAGAAATGCAGGCCTCCCCCACTTCCGCCCGGCGTCTATACGTGGGGTCTAGGATTGGAACTCAGGACCTTCCGCCTGTAAGGCAGAGGCTTAACCCTTGAGCCACCTCTCCAGCCCCCATACTTTTGTTCTATGCCATAAGATGTACAGAGTTATTAGATCGTACAATGATACTCTCACTTTCCATATTGATTGTTCCACCACCTCCAACATACACACACACTTGAAACAAGCAGTAAACTGTGAAAGAAAAATAACATAAAGATCAAGATATACTTAGGTTTTACTTCTCCCTATTCAAGGTTTTGCTGATACTTTTAATATTTAATTATTTATTTAGTTGAGAAGCGGAGAGAGAGGGAAAGAGAGAGAGATCTATATACATCAAGTGGGCTTCCAGGGATCAAACTCAGGTCTCCAGATTTATGAGCAGACGCCTTACCCACTGAGCTATCTTACCAGCCCATTTTGCTGCTATTTTACATTAGCAGGTGTGAGGAGACTTAGGGCCGGAGGACAAAATGTAACTGGCTTCATTCGAAGTCGAACAAGAGAAGGCAAGTTAGAGAGGTGATGTTACAGCCACCTCCTTCCTGGTTTCCTGAATCAAACATGAAAAACAGTAATACCATTCATTCCAGAATTCTGACACCACCCCTCCCCCCAAAAATTGAAGCAACCCAGCTCTATCATATACTACTCAGCAGGGTCCAGGACCAATCTCATTGCCAGAAATATTGTTAGAAATTCAGATTCTCTTTTTTTATTATTATTATTATTTCTGCTCATACAAACTTAATAGGTAGACCGGTCTGAGGGTGTAACTCAGATGAAAAACATCTTTTTCAAGATACCGCAGTAAAATATTTTTAGTCCCATTACTGAGGACTTTCCATTTGTTTCAAGGCAGTATTTTTTCATTAAATTTTGCACTAATACAGTTACATTAGTGCCAAGCCCTGACCTTGTCAGTCAAGTTTCCCTGTACCCCCATTCAAACAGAGCTTCATCTAGCATACATCCCTAGGTTCCAATGGCTGGCACCTAGTCACAGTCATGGTGCTCACGACAATTTTGTACTCTAACTTTCACAAATGGTAGCTTCAGAAACAGTTTTTCCTGAAATAGTGGCCACTTTTAAAAGAAGGATGTATGCTATTGAATTATGGTGGAAACAGAGAACACGAGAAATCAACCAGGATTTGAAAATAGCTGCCTATATACTTTTTCTTCATTGCTTCCATCGATAATCAGCCAGCAACAAAGAGGCCCATGCAGAAAACCCACCAGGAATACACCTGTGGATCACGCCAATTGTATAGCTCGCCTGCAGCCAGCGAGACCTCCCCGCAGGGGGCCGGCAAGGCCTTTCCTTCATTAGAGGGAATGGCTGGAGGAATTAGTGCATGGTATGGGCTGGTATTAAGGGATTTGGAAGAAAGTTTAAGGAAGCACGAGTGTGTTCTGAGTTCCATATTGTCAGGGGACAGAGGAATACAATCACTGCAATCTTCGCCTTTATTGGAGAGCTAGGAAAAAGTAAGATGGAGCTGGAATTGTATACTCGTAAAGGGGCACTATGTGGTTTGGAAGAGCGGTTTAATCATTCACCTGGTTGAAGAAGTGGCCTTTTCTCCATCCAGCTCCAAACATATTTTGTGTGTGTGTGTATGTCTCAGAGGGCACTATGTATCCCTGTGGAAGACCAAGAGTGAATCATCCTGGATCGCTTCTACCTCCTTTTGCTTCGCTCTGGGATTTCCCAGGCTCTGCGCACCAGGGCCAGAAGTGCAGGCCACCTGGCATTTTTACATGAGACCTGGCATCTGAGCACAGGACCTTCTGCTTGTGAGGCAGAATCTTAATTCCTGAGGCATCTCTCCAGCCCTAGGGCAGGTTAAAGACCAGGGGAACCCAGTGTGAGAGCCCATATCTGGAGTCCCAGCAACAGAGAGGCTGGGACTGAAGGATCAAGAGTTCCCATCAGCCTGGGCTACATCATAAGACCCTGGTCTCAAAAAAATGTAGGAGAAGAGGGGAGAGAGGGAAGGAAGGAGCGAGGGAGAGAGGGAAGGAGGGAAGGAAGGAAGGAAGGAAGGAAGGAAGGAAGGAAGGAAGGAAGGAAGGAAGGAAGGAAGGAAGGAAGGAAGGAAGGAAGGAAGGAAGGAAGGAAGGAAGGAAGGAAAAAGAGGGGAGAAACAAAGGGAGAAAAATAGAGGGAGAGGAAGAGAGAAAGAGAGAGAGAGAGAGAGAGAGAGAGAGAGAGAGAGAGAGAGAGACCAGCCAGAACTAAAAAGGAGCCCAAAGTGTAATGATTGAAACTTGTAATGCACATAAATAGCTGGACCAGTTTTTCTCTTGTTCAAAATTTTATTCTATTTGGGAGCTTTTTTCTCCCACTTCAAACTCCCTCATTATATACCCTTTCATTCAAAATGTTAATTCTCCTTCCTCTTGTAATTTAACCATCCACTAATCATTTCTGGAATGGAAACACATATTCCTAAGCGAAACACTTTTGAAGAGCTGAATTAAGCAGACAGTGAGTTTGTTTCACTGATGTCTCTCATTTAATGGCTAATAGAATTGCCAGCGAAGAACTTTTTCAAAGTCTTAAAAAACATTCATGATAACATTTTTGTGCAAACTAAACTTTTTTTGCCAGAGGTTTAAATGTCACTCAACTGAAGAAAAAGACCAAAAAGGTAATACAAATATGTTTTTCCCAAATGGTATTTACAAAAAAAAAAAAAAAAAAAAAAAAAAAAAAAAAAAAAAGCACCTCTAAAAAATTAGGTGCAACTCTGCTTTAAGTACAAAGAAAAAACAAGGGTGGCAGACGTGGGTTTTCTAGGTACCTTTTAGATGACCTTGGACAAGATGAGTGCATCTTCCAACAAATATAAGCTTGTTTATAACACAAATGGTAGAAATTGGACCAAGGAAGAAAAAGCAAAGAAGTTTTATCTGAAGAAGAGAGTAACAATGTAGTGAGAACGACTTCTGTCTCCAGCCTTTTTTCAGTCTGGGGGGCTATCTAACCACTAGAATCTGTGGGCTCCTTAGCAAAACAACTTTTTTAAGGATGTCAACAGCTGCAAAAGAAGATTTTTTTCCCAGGGTTTGAGGCGGAAAGATGTTAAAAACAACAACCCAAACTAAGCATATTTATCAATTTAAAATAGAACATCATATGTCAACTGTTCTTGCTGAATCTGGTGCTGTCTTTCATCACTCTCAAAGAGAAACTTTAAAGACAGGAGAAATATGAGGGGCTCCCTCCTGTCCCCATAAATGACAAGCTGGGAAGAGTTCAGGCACTCGCCAGTGCAACTCAGTGGGCCCCACAAACAGAGAGAGAGTGGGAGGGAGACTGATAGATTTGCCACAGGAAAAAGAAAGGGCAGGGTATCAGGTAGTTAAGATTGAAAATGACATAAATTCATTATATCCATGTATGAAAGTGCCAAAGAATAAGAAAGAGGTTAAATTTTAAAACAACTAATTTAAAAAAATAATAAAGGGCTGAGAAATTCAGGTCCTGGAAGGCAGAGTTTGGGCAAACCCAGAACAAAGCACAATAAGGTGGAAGAGCAATCCAGAATGATTTCCAAATTCACCCTTGGGCCTACACAGACACACACACACACACACACACACACACACACACACACGGAATCGAATGATGATGGTTGTAGAGCTTGCACACATGCTAAAAACACTGAATTATGAACTTTAAAGTATAAATTGAATGATGTGAGAATCATGTCCCAATTAAAAAAAATCAGCGCCTGGTTCCACTTATTAATGGTATAACTTTTGTAAAGTTCTGTAACCTCTCTGAATTTCAGTTTCCTCAACTATAAAATGGGGTGAAACAACATATCTGTCTGTTTACAACAATTCTTTTTAAAAATATTTTTATTCATTTATTTTGTGTGTGTGCATGCATGCTTGCACGTGCCTGCGTGTGTGTGTGTGTGTGTGTGTGTGCGTGCGCACGCGCGCGCGTGTGTGTGTAAGATGGCACTGTGTGTCCCTGTGGAGGACTAAAGGCGACTTTGGAAATCATCCAGGATGGCTTCTACTTCCTTCTAGCTTCGCTCTGGGATTTCTCAAGCTCCACCCTCAGGGTCAGAAATGCAGGCCGCTGCCATTTCTGCCTGGCATTTTTACGTAGGACCTGGGATCTGAATTCAGGACCTTCTGCTTCTGCAGAGTCTTAACCTCTGAGCCATCTCTCTGGCCCTATATCTATCTATTTATGACAATGCAGCTTGACATTGAGTATAAAACAGTTTACTTCATGCAGTTTTTCAAAACCTCTGCTGTTAGTCTCTGCCCTCTGTGTCAGAGAGTGGTAGAGGCAAGTGATGCAAAGGGTCCTATGATTTCCCCTTTACCCAGTGGGAATTGTATGGCATTAAGAGGGAGGGTGTGAGCAGGGCCTTTCCCCTCTTCCCTCCGGGTTGTCAGGTGGAGCTGGGCATACTTTCTCAGGAGGAGTCCTCTGTATAGAAGAACCCAAGTTTGAGCCAGGAAAACAAGGAGGACACTGTCTCCTCAAGCTAACCCAATCTCCACACTGCAAGGACCAAGAAACAGAAGTCTTTAGGGTCCTGCTGGCTGTCGCCTCTCTCAGCCCCTGAGCATGGGGTGGTATGCGAGCAGTGTGGAAGTTAGCCTGGACTCTCAGCAGAAGTATCCTCCCACCCAGTGGAGCAGGAAGAAGACCCTGCCCACCGGTGTCTGGTCCACCTGTCTAAAATAGGCTCCCAATTCAACAATACAGTAGCAGTTGAGACTCACACCAAGAATGACACAGCTGCAAACCAAGGAATGCCAAGGGTTGCCAGCTGTCACAAAAAGCTAGGGAGGCATGGCATTCATAGTCTCATCTTTTTAAAAGTATTTTATTTATTATCTGTTTTGAGAGAGGAAGAGATGGCACACACGCATGCCATGTCTGGTGGGAATTACGTTAGCTTTCTCGCACCATGTGAGGTTCCAGGAATCTCTCTCTCTCTCTCTCTCTCTCTCTCTCTCGTGTGTGTGTGTGTGTGTGTGTGTGTGTGTGTGTTATATCTGAGGACACTGTCATCCAAGGGTGATTTTGGGAATCATCCTGGATTGCTCTACCTCGTTTTTGATTCACTCTGAGATTTCCCAGGTTCTGCCTTCCAGGACCAGAAGGGTAGGCCGCTACCATTTCCACCTGCCATTTTTTTACATGGGATCTGGGGGTTCCAAACTCAGGACCTTCTGTTTACAAGGCAGAGGCTGAACCCCTGAGTCATCTCTCTAGCCACCCACTGGACTATTTGACTAGGTGTTGCATTTCCCCCTCTGGGCATAGCTTAATTAATCTTAGACTTTAGCCCAATCTAAGAAAGATGTTGAAACAACCCATCCTGGAGAAAGTCTTAAAAAGTAAACAACCTGTTGGACTCAGAAAGTTCCTGAAATTAACAAATTCTGGGGAAGAGACTCCCTGCAGGATGTGGAAAAAGCTGTAAACAACCTGGGAAATCCCAAAGTCTTCGAAGCAAGAAAGAGGCAGAAGCAATCCAGGATGATTTCCAAAGTCACACTTAGGCATCCACAGGTACACATGTGCCCTCTAATACACACACACACACACACACACACACACACATACGTGTGCACGCACATGAACACGCACACTGAATGTATGAATAAATAAATAAAGTTAAAAAAGAAGTTGATTGGGAACAGTTCAGAAGCTTGGGGGAAGATCTCCTAGCAAGTCCTAGCAGCTTCAGTGAGTCTTATCCATGCTTTGGAACCATCCCTCCTCCTGTTAGTGACCCTCCCCCACTCATGTATATAACCCCAATAAACTCTGGTTTGTCAAATTGGACCTTGCTGTTATCATTACTTTGATCTGTCCTCAAACTCCTAATGGGTGGATAGACAACCTTAAGCCTGCGACAGTTCAAGCCATTCCAGTTGTGGTTGTTATGGAAACCTTGGGGCCGTGCAGTAACTCGTTGTTGCCATACATGCCATAACAACTGTGGGACAAAGTGCTTTGACAGTTCAGACAGAGGAGTGACAAGCATGCAGCCGGGAAAGCTGGAAGTAAAGGAAATGGAGAGCGGCTGTCAATGGAAACTCGCACTACATAGAGACGTCGCACTACATAGAGACGTTCAATTACACTAGATAGAGATGTTGTACAACAGAGTCAAAGATATGGCATCATACACTCCAAAATGTGTTTATAAAGTAGACTCCTTTTTTTCCACTTTTCTTTGGTAATGAATTTTGCTCATCAAAGCAAAAAGAGGGTAGAAGGAATCTGGGATGATTCCCAGAGTCACTCTTGGGCTTCCATAGGCACACATAGTGCCCTCTCTCTCTCTCTCTCTCTCTCTCTCTCTCTCTCTCTCTCTCTCTCTCTCTCGGCACACACAGTGCCCTCTCTCTCTCCCTCTCTCTCTCTCTCACACACACAATAAAGTAAACAATTTTAAAAAACAGATGTCTCCTCTGTAGGTACATAACTAGATATTTTAGTCCTTTCCTCTCCCAGAGATTTCCATGTATTCTTACCATAAAACAAAACAAAAAAAAACATGAAAGCATTCCAAACATAAAAAAATACAGACAGGGATTGGAGAGATGGATCAGGGGTTAGGACTTTGCCTCACAAACAAAGTCCTGAGTTCAGATCCCAGATCCCACATAAAAATGCCAGGCAGAAATGGCATCAGCCCCTTTACCCCACCCCGCTCCACCAGTCGGGACACGCCCGCGCGGTCCAGTCGGGCCTCACCCGCGACCTAGGTAAGCCCCGCCCACGCCCGCCCACCAGAACCCCAGGTCAGCCCAAAGAGACACGGCTCCGACTCCCACCATCCAGCCGGAGCCACGCCCAGAGCCGAGGGACGAGGAGGACCTCCCCCTGTGCCCGGGCCCCACCCCAGCTGCCCTCGGGTTAAATAGCTCCACGCCGACGCCCCCATCCTCCCATTCCCCAGCCCAGCCTCACCCCACGACCTAGGTAAAGCTCTGTCCCTGCCCACCCCCATAACTCCAGGCCAAATAATTCAGTTTAGTGAAATTGAAAGATCTTAACAGTTAAAACGACAATGCCAAAGTCAAACTGCAAATCCATGAGAAGCAACACTCAAGTAAAGAAATTTCCCACTGAAGAAATTAATCCCATAATGTTAGACTCCAACCAGAACAAACCCGCGGAAAAAGGCCAAGAAAGCCTCACCCAGGATAACGACTTTCAAAATATGATCATTACCATGTTCAATACTATGAAAGAAGAAATGCGGGAGGAATTACATAATCGAATCAATCGCTTTGAAGAGGAACACAACAGACATTTGGAGGAGTTGAGAAAAACAGTGCAAGAAACAAAAACTGGCATAGAGCAGTTAAAACAGACTCAAGCAGAGTTTAAAACTGAGCTAAAAGACAAGTTATCTTCAACCCAAAACTCTACAGAGAGTCTTATCAACAGAACTAACGAAGCAGAAAACAGAATTTCAGACCTTGAAGATAAAGTGGGAGTACTAACCAGCTCAATGGAAGAGGTTGTTAAAGCCAAAAAGATACTTGAGAGAAATATCCAAGAGATATGGGACACCCTGAAGAAGCCTAACATGCGTATTCATGGAATACCAGAGCAAGAATCTTAAAATACCACCCCTGAGGAAATTTTTCAAATGATCATCAAGGAAAACTTTCCTCATCTAAAAAAAGAGAGGCCCATCCATATACAAGAGGCATTCCGCACCCCAAACAGATACGACCAAAACAGAAGCATGCCACGGCAAATAATAGTTAAAACACTCCACATTCAAGATAAAGAACTGGTGATGAGAGCTTCAAGGGAGAAAAAACAAGTCACTTTTAAAGGTAAACCTATTAAAATAACAAATGATTTCTCAGTTGAAACAGTAAACGCAAGAAGAGCTTGGAGAGACATACTTCAAATATTGAATGAGCAAAAATGTCAACCCAGGCTGATTTACCCTGCAAAACTATCAGTCATGATCGAGGGAGAAAGAAAAATTTTCCAGCACAAAGACAACTTGAAGGGATACATGGCCACCAAACCAGGCTTTCAAAAAATGCTAAAAATGATACTCAAGCGTGAAGAAAAAAACAGGCATATCCAGGAGAACAGAAGGCAAATATAACACCATTAAAAGTGAAGCAATATACTTATAAAAACTACTAAACATAATAAATGTCTGGAATTCAAAATAGTTTCTCCATTATAACACTAAATGTTAATGGAATTAATTCACCGATCAAGAGACACAGATTACAAACTTGGATTAAAAATCACAATCCATCAATCTGCTGCCTGCAGGAAACCCATCTCACCACAAAAGATAGGCATGCTCTAAAAATAAAAGGCCGGTCAACAATTCTACAAGCAAATGGAAGCAGAAAACAGGCAGGGGTAGCCATTATGCTATCAGACAAAGTGGACTTCAAACCAAAGAAAATGATAGGAGACACGGATGGATACTACATTTTAGTCACAGGTACAATTCACCAGGAAGACTTCACAATACTGAACATATATGCACCCAATACGGGCCCCTCCACATTCATTAAGAAAACCCTACAGCGTCTAAAGCAAGAAATCAACCCCCAAACGATAATTCTTGGGGACTTCAACACCGCCCTCTCAACATGGGATAGATCAACAGGTCAAAAGCTTAACAGAGACACTTTGGAACTTAATCAAACCCTGAAAGAAATGGACCTTACAGATCTCTATTGAACTTTTCACCCACGTACCAAAGAATACACATTTTTCTCAGCAGCACACGGAACTTTCTCCAAAATAGATCACGTATTGAGCCACAAAACGAATCTACACATATACAAGAAAGTTGAAATTCTAACCTGTGCCCTATCAGACCACCACGGCCTAAAGCTGGACATCCACAACACATCAAACAAGAGAAAATACACTAACTCCTGGAAACTTAACAATATGATGCTGAATGAGAACTGGATTCAGGAAGAAATTAAAAAGGAAATTCAAGATTTCCTGAAAGTGAATGATAATGAAAATACAACTTACCAAAATCTCTGGGACACAAAGAAAGCTGTTCTAAGAGGAAAGTTCATAGCTTTTAATGCCTACATCAAAAAGATGGAAACATCAGAAATAAACAACTTAACAATGCAGCTTAAAGCTTTAGAGAAACTAGAGCAATCTGATCCCAAAAGTAGTAGAAGACAGGAGATTAGCAAAATAAGGGGAGAAATATCTGAAATCGAGATTAAGAAAACGATAGAAAAAATCAACCAGTCAAAAAGCTGGTTCTCTGAAAAAATCAATAAGATTGATACACCCCTAGCTAAATTAACCAAAAGCAGGACAGAGAAAACCCAAATTAACAAAATCAGAAATGAACATGGAGTTATCACTACTGATACCCAAGAAATCCAAAGAATTATAACATCATATTTCAAAAACTTATACTCTGTGAAGTTTGACAACACAAAAGAGATGGATGAATTTCTAAGTAAACACAACTTACCTAAATTGAATCAGGAAGCTGTGAATTATTTAAATAGTCCTATAACATATAAGGAAATTGAGGAAGTAATCTCGAATCTTCCCACCAAAAAATGTCCTGGACCAGATGGATTCAGCACAGAGTTCTACCAGACATTTAAGGAGTTAATAATACCAATACTCCTTAAACTGTTCCATCAAACAGCAAAGGAAGGAACACTACCAAATTCCTTCTATGAAGCTAATATCGTTTTAATCCCAAAACCTAATAAAGACTCACTTAAAAAAGAAAACTATAGGCCGAACTCTCTGATGAACACAGACGCAAAGATTCTCAACAAAGTTTTAGCAAATCGGATTCAAAAACATATTAAAAAGATCATTCATGGGGAGCAAGTAGGCTTCATCCCCGGCACACAAGGTTGGTTCAACATACGCAAATCAATAAATGTAATTCATCATGTAAACCAGTCCAAAGTCCAAGACCACATGATACTCTCGATAGATGCAGAAAAAGCTTTTGACAAGATCCAACAGCCTTTTATGATCAAAACGCTAGAGACAGTAGGAATGGAAGGAACCTTTATCGATATAATAAAAGCTATATACAACAAGCCCACAGCAAGGATTATGCTCAATGGGGAATAATTGGAAGCATTCCCACTTCGATCAGGAACTAGACAAGGCTGTCCACTCTCACCACTTCTATTCAATATTGTACTTGAAGTCTTAGCTGAAGCCATAAGACAAGACGGGACATAAGAGGGATTCAAATCAGCAGAAAAGAAGTCAAGCTATCCCTATTTGCGGATGACATGATCTTATACCTGAGTGATCCCAAAAACTCCACCAGGAAGCTCCTGGAACTAATTGAGAAGTTCAGCAGGGTGGCAGGATACAAAATAAATGTGCAAAAATCAGAGGCCTTTCTATATGCCCAGAATGAAAGAAGTGAAAAAGCCTTGAGAGAAACCATCCCATTCTCTATAGCCCCTAAAAAAGTGAAATACCTTGGTATAAACCTAACCAAGGAGGTAAAAGACCTTTACAATGAAAACTTTAAAACACTAAAGAAAGAAATTGCAGAAGACACCAGAAGGTGGAAAGACCTCCCATGTTCCTGGATTGGCAGAATCAACATCGTAAAAATGACCATCCTACCAAAGGCAATATACAAATTCAATGCTATACCAATTAAAAACCCAAAGCAATTCTTTAAAGAAGTTGACCAAACAATCTCAAAATTCATATGGAGGCACAAAAGACCCAGGATAGCAAAGACAATCCTGAGTAACAAAAACACTGCTGGAGGTATTACCATACCGAACCTTAGTCTATATTACAAATCCATAGTTATAAAGACAGCCTGGTACTGGCTCCAAAATAGACACACAGATCAATGGATAAGGATTGAAGACCCAGATATAAGCCCACAAAATTACAGCCATTTGGTCTTTGACAAAGGGGCCCAAAGAATCCAATGGAAAAAGAACAGCATCTTCAACAAATGGTGCTGGCAAAACTGGATCTCCACATGCAGAAGATTAAAGCTGGACCCATACTTGTCACCATGTACAAGACGTAATTCCAAATGGATCAAGGACCTTGATATCAGGCCAGAGACTATAAAAACCATAGTTGAAAGGATAGGGAACTCCCTCGAGCTGATTGGGCTAGGCCAACAGTTCCTAAACAGACATCCAATGGCACAGTCACTGCTACCAACTCTCAACAGTTGGGATCTTGTGAAATTGACGAGCTTTTGTTCAGATAAAGAGATTGTAACACGAGCTCAAAGGCAACCCACAGAATGGGAGAAAATCTTCAATAACCACATATCTGGTAGAGCTCTACTGTCCAGAGTGCACAAAGAACTTAGAAAATTAAACATCAAGGAAACCAATGGCCCAATTAAAAAATGGGCCCTGGAACTTAAAAGAAATTTTACCAGGGATGAAATTAAAATGTCTAACAAATATCTTTAAAAATGCTCCACTTCTTTAGCCATCAGGGAAATGCAAATCAAAACTTCCCTGAGATATCATCTCACCCCGGTCAGGATGGCAAAAATCCACAACACAAACAACAACAAATGCTGGAGAGGATGTGGAGAGAGGGGAACTCTCCTACATTGCTGGTGGGAGTGCAGGCTCATACAGCCACTCTGGCGAGCCGTCTGGAGATTCTTAAAGAAATTAAAGATTGAAATGCCATATGACTCTGCGATTCCACTTTTGGGTATAACCCCCCATACAGCAGAGGTTCACCTCAATAGCACAAGCACGACCATGTTCATAGCAGCACTGTTTACAATAGCAAAACATGGAATCAACCCGAATGTCCAACAGTTGACGAGTGGATAAGGAAACTGTGGTACATCTATACAATGGAGTACTACTCAGCCATCAAAAATGATGAATTACTGGAATTTGCCGGGAAATGGATGTCATTAGAAACAATTATATTAAGTGAAGTATCCCAGACCCCGAAAATTAAGCGCCGTATGTACTCCCTAATAGGTGGCTCCTAATACCAAACCCACCCAGCCCATCTTGAGACACTCATAGGTCAATTTATGTATTACCTACGGTAATTGCAAGGATTATGAACAGGAGGGATGGGGTTGGAGAGCCACACCAGAAACAAGGAGAGAAGTGACCATGTTACAGTAGAGAAAATAGGCCTCCATCAAGGACTGCAAGAAAGTAATGTGACACCTAGTTAAGTTCGCAATTTGTTCCTGATCATTTACAACTAAGGGGGTATGAACTCACCAGAAGGGGAGGGCATATAGTCCAGCAGATTAAAAAGTAACCATTTTGCAAATGGGTGATTGACCCCTCCCATTGCCTAACGCCATATGACCCTGCGATTCCACTTTTGGGTATAAGTATTACATCTACCCTTGAATGTGCTCTTATAATAAGACTCCAGTTTAACAGCTTTCTGTCTCTGGCCAGGGGGTGACATGCAGTGCCCATCACGATGCAGTGAAGGGCATTACAGGAGCAACAAAACTGCAAAAGAAAATCAACGAACCACTATCCAGAACTTCAGAGACTCTATATCAACCACCTAGAACTAGGCCAGACTAATCTCTCACCATCCTGAAGCTCAGGGACATTTGCGGAAGAGGGGGCGGTAAGAGTGTAAGAGCAAAAGGATGGGAGGAGCAATGATTTGCAAGATACTCCACACAAGTTAGGGCCGAAGCAATCATAATTGGATATTGCATGCCCGGCGCAATGTCCAACACACTATTGACCTCACAAAGTCTAGCATCTGCTAAAGGCACCAAGATCCTTGGAGGCAAGGGATTGACAGCCACAGTAGTGTTCCTATGCTTAAGGGGAACACAGGAAGGGGTTCAGGGAAAACCACTGGGTCCTTGTACGTCGTCGTCGGAGAGGAGGGCCCAGAGGAGAGTCAGGCATGCACAAGAAAGGACTCTGGGAATCAGGGCGGGAGGCACGGGGGATGGGGCCCGAGGGGTGAGGGAAGGGGGAGCAGGGGGTTGGGGGGGAGGAGGAGGGAGGGAGGGAACTGGTGTACCTATTAAGTTTGTATGAGCTGAAATAACAATAAAAATGTATTATATAAAAAAAGTTTGTATGAGCGGAAATAATAAAAAATGTATTAAAAAAAAAAAAAGAAATGGCATCAGCCTATACCTACAGCTCTGGAAGGTAGAACCTGGGAAATCCCAAAGCAAAGCAACAAGGAGATAGAAGCAATCTGGGATGATTTTCAGAGTCACTCTTGGGCCTCCACAGGCACACATAGTGCCTTCTGATACACACACACACACACACACACACACACACACACACACACACTAAAGTAAATGAGAACAATTTTTTAAAAACAGACAAAGAGAACCTTTTTGACTGTTGAGTTTGTTCCTTACTTGCTTGAGGTGAGGATACCATGGGTTTGAATGTGTGCAGACTGATGGAATCTCATCAGATTATACAAAATTTGGTATGTGCAAGCTCTGAGTGTGTCTACTGTACCTCACTAGACCTGTTAAATCATTTAGTGAGCCACGTGTAGTGGTTCATGACTGTAACCTCAGCATTTGGGTGGCTGAGGCTGGAGGTTCACAAATTTTTTTTTAATTTTTTATTATGTATTCAATTGTGCATGTATGCGTGTGTTCGTGTGTGTGTGTGTGTGTGTGTGTAGAACCACGGACGAATTCGGGAACCACCATGGACGCCTCTGCCTCCTCCTTGTTTACTCTGCCCTGGGATTCACAGGCTCCCCCCTACCAGGACCAGAAACGCAGGCCGCCCCCGCTTCCGCCCAGCGTCTATACGTGGGGTCTAGGATCCAAACTCAGAACCTTCTCCAGCCCCGAGGTTCACAAATTTGAGATCAGCGAGTGCTACATAGTAAAGCTCTGTCTCCAAAAAAAAAAAAAAAGTAGTGAGGTGTTGTGTTTCTGTGCTTTCACCAGAGGTCGCTGCTGTCTCCTTCCTCCGTAGCCAGACTGATGATCTGCTTGAAGTTTATCTGGAGGAAACTTTTTCTTTTTTCAAATTTCAGTCTGTTTATTAGTTCTTGCCATGATTCATCTTCACTAATGGAGAAAACTATTTTTCCAAAGTGAAGAAGATAGCTACTTTTACATTATTCTCCTTCCCTTTGAATTATCATGAGACAGTAGTTGGGTTGGTATTCTGCTTTTAAAATTGAAAGTACTAATAAGATCCTGACCTGCAATTGCACTATACCAGAGGGGGAAAAAAACATAGTTCTTTTTTTTAAATATTTTTTATTATTTATTATTTATACAATTGTGTGTGAGAGGTGTGTGGTGTGTGTGTGTGTGTGTGTGTGTGTGTGTGTGTGTGTGTGTAGAACCACGGACGAATTCGCGAACCACCATGGACGCCTCCACCTCCTCGTTTACTGTGCCCCAGGGATTCACAGGCTCCGCCCTACCAGGACCGGAAACGCAGGCCGCCCCCGCTTCCACCTGGCGTCTATACGTGGGGTCTAGGATCCGAACTCAGGACCTTCCGCCTGCAAGGCAGAGGCTTAACCCCTGAACCACCTCTCCAGCCCCCAAAAACATAGTTCTTAATTTAAAATATTAATGCTGAAGTTACCCAAATAAAGTATATGCTCAATCATTACATTTCTTATTTCAAAGAGGCACTAATTAGTCATGTAATTGTTTTATTTATAAGCACCTCTTGTATGAGGTTTAGGAGTTTGATCCATTTTCAGTGATTTAACCTCTTCAACAGTCTTCATATCTGTTAAATAGATGAATTAAAACATCTTCATTTCTTAAGTAGTTGGTGTCTTACAATAAAGAAAGGTGCAGCAAAATCCTGATCTGAAAAACAGAGTCATCATAGCCAATAACCTCCACCTATTTTCCACAGAAAATGGCAAATTCTTCCCCGGGCCCTCCTCGTAGTGGCTTCGGCAGACCATGGAGGTGGAGAACCTCCGCAAGCTCTGTCCCAACATGGCGCTGCTGGAAGCGCTGCGAAAGGCGCGGAGACGGACAGCCTGAGAAATGGCCGTTGTGGCGGGCTGGAGGACACTTTTGACCAATTTCTTACACCATCATTTCTGATACACGAGTTTTATTATATTCTTTCAGGGCCAGGGATTGAAATCACAGCCTTATATCTAGTAGGCAAGCATGTTGCTGCTGGAACTACATCGTTGAATGTCAAAAATCACTTTTTTCCCTCCCCCCCCCAAAAAACCTTCCCTGAAGGGCTCCCCTCTACCTCTTGCTTCATCTCCTGTTCTGACCTGTCAAAACACTGAGTCCCTGAGGAAACATTGGTGTCTTGCTTCTCTCCCAGCTTCTTGTGATAACTGGCAATTCTTGACACTCTCGGCCTTGTTCCTCCATAGATTTCTTCATGTCCATTTTGCATGGCTGTTGCAGTTACTCTGCTGTTCTTGTGAGAAAATACCCTGACCCGAATGATTTAAAGGAGGAAAGGGTTATTATTTGGCTTAGAGTTCCTGAGGGAATAGGGTCCATTATGGTGAGCAACGGGTTATAGGAGGCATGGCGGTTGAAGAAGGAGGCTGGTATGCATTACAGCAGCCATCAGAAGGTAGAGTCAGTGAGAGGAAATGGGGTTCAGTTATGCGACCTGGGGGGGCAATAAAGTGCCCTAGAGGCTACACCTCCTAAAGATCCCATTACCTTCCCACACAGCGCAACCAACTGGGGACCAGGGATTCAAACGCATGCATCAATCCTCATTTAAACCATGACTACGTCATCTTTTCTCTGTCTTCTCTGTTCCCTATCTTATGAGGATATTGACATGATTTACAGTCCACTCTAAATTCAAAAAAAATTCTCATGCCAATATCCTTCATTTAACGGCATATTCAATACAAGGGGCATAGTTCCAAATTGGGTCACATTTGTGGGTATCAGGAACTACTTCTTGAGCATATCTTGGATTTGGAGGGGATGATGAAGATAGGACATGATTCAACCCATTGCTGTTATGACTAGACTAAGATCCTGGAGATCAAGATATGCCATACTTGACCCCCTCCTCAAGTGCCTAGCACAACTCCTTACACGCAGAAAGCACTGTGTGTCTGCTGAATTAATGGGTGAGTGTACTGTTGGTGATTGGTGGGATGAAGGACCTGGTGGGCTGCCAATGCAGTCAGAATTGGGAAGTGTGCATTAGGGATTTGTGATGGGTCCTGGAGAAACTTGGTCAACAATCCAGTCGGGATTCAAAGCAAACAACACACAGCCCTTGGTGACAAACCCAGTGCCTAAACCAGGCATGGTGCTGTGTACCCAGGTACCTAGGACTGAAGGTAGGAGTGCAGGGGGCTGAGGTAGGAAGTTAACCAGGAGTTCAATACCAGAATGGCCTACAAAATGAACCCCAATCTCAAAGGAGGAAAGAAAAAAAAGAACTTCTCAGCTTGTACTTACATGAAAAACTTCCCCACAAATCCTTACAAATGCATCCCAGATGAAGCCTCTCTGGCTTTCAGAGATTTAGGTAAACTTGGCAGAAACCCCAAGTGTCACAATGAAGATCCCCAGCCCTTCCTCCAATTTCTACAAATTCCCAACTCGACTTCTTGGTCCTAATTCGTCATCTCCCATGTGTTCTTAATTTCGCCCATTGCCAAAGATCAGACCTTCTCCACATTGTTACACAAGAACCCCATCACTCTTCCCTGTGCGAGTACACTGGGTTCAGAACTTTTGCTGAAATCTGGGGGATTTGCATAGGACAGCCCCATTGTTCTGCCAGCTGCTTCATTCCATTTTCTCCTCGTTTTACTTTTGCCTTTGCTCTGTCTCCCTGGGGCCAGAGGCATGAATTCCTCTCTTGGTCTCATGCCAAGCAGTCCTGTTCATAGCCAGGCTCAATGGCCTAGCTCACCTGCTCCTCTAAGTAGGTTTGTTTATGAATACTTGAGGTAGGAAGGGGAGGGAAGAGAAGGAGGAGGAAGGGAGAAGGGAAATAGAGGGAAACAAAAAGGGAAGAAGAAAGCAAGGAAAGGGGAGAAGAGACAGGAGAGCAGAGGAGAGGGAAAAGGAAGGGAGTGGAGAGAAGAGAGCAAGAGGGAAGAAGGAAGACAAGGAGAAGGGAGGAGGGAGAAAAAGAATTGGAGCCTATTAGAAAGAACGCTCATACCAGCAATCAAACTAATGTGGTTCATAAATATGAATAATAAGCTAACGCTTGCAATTCTTTGGGTCAGGAAAGAAGCTCAGCAGCAGTCTGTGGGCTGCTTGCTGTAGACACCCCTTGGCCTTCTTACCAGAGTGAAGCAATTCTCTTCTCAAGTTTACATTTGATTCGAATTGCAACTGCCTCAGGATGATTAAACCTTCCCTTTTGCCATTGTCTTTTCTTGGCATGCTTTCTTTGGCTCCGCTTGCCAGCTAGAGATCATGTATGAATCACAGAGATGCTTGTGCTTTTTAACTGTGTTGAAACTGTACACAGCTTTTGTGTTTATTCCCAGAATCAGTTCCAAAACAGCTGTGAAATGTTCATCCTTGGATCTGTCATCTGATTTCAGGGAACGGGAACAGCAGCATCTTCTGCTTTTCGTTTTCTTAAAGAAAGAGGGAAGAAAAAAAGAAAGAAAACTCGCCAAGTCTGGGCGCCATGTAGAGCTACTAGTTAATGACTTAGTTCCTTTCCTTTCCTTAATCAGGACATTTCATGTTGCAGCATCTCACAGGGTTCTCGTGAATCAGTTTCTGGCCCAACGCACACTGTGTGAAATGCCCGGTCAGCTGTGGTAACAGCTGGCTTCACAAGCCACATGTTCCAGATGAGCCAGGCCAGGCCCTGCCATTAGACATAGTTGAGAAGAGCAGGGACACTTTTCACAGTCAAGGAGAAGCCCAGCTCCAGTAGACCCCATTTTTCAAAAACCCATACATTGTGTCATACAGTCCACCAAAGTGGGTAATTTGGACAGGAATTGGCTGGTGAGTTTTGCTTCAGGGAGAGTTCCTTGTGAAAATCTGGCATGGAATGATGGACATGTTTAATCCCTTGTGCTACGAAAAAGCACTCAAGAAAATGAAGACAAATTGTGCCTTTTCTTGGTTCAAGGTATCACTTAGCAAGGAATCATTGCTTTAAGGCCAGCTGCTGATCAAAATGGCCATTATTAAATGGCACGCACTATGTTGAAATTGCTTTTTAACCAATGGTTTTCACATCACAGCTCTCCACAGAAATAGTATGGGGAGGGCTTTGGTGGGGGGGTTCTACTGGTAACTGGACTCCCTAGCCCCAAAGACTTTGGTTCTCTTTGGGCTGCTAAAACCTGTGTAGGGATTTCGAAGTGAAGCCCCAGGGCTTGAGCTACTGTGCTCAGAAAATCATAGTTACAGACAACCCCTGAAATAGACAGGTGATGTGTGGGGTACACCCAGGGCAATGTACACCCTGCTGCAGGTCGGCTCATGTTTGTAATTGCCTGCCTTTTAAGTACAGTTTGCCCTCCTTCTATCAGAGGTAATTAGCTTGTAACAAATAATCTTTGGCAAGCCTCGTGTTCATTTTGGCACAGTGAGTCTCTCTTTCTCTCTCTCTGTCTCTCTCTCTTCTCCTCAGCCCCAAAGATGCAAACCTAATTTTCAGCCTGCACCATCTCTTAGAGACCAAAACCCTTCCAACCCATGTCAGACTATCCTGATGTAGTCATTTCAAGAACAAATACGTCTCCACCTAATGAAATGCATTATGAATTCACCCCCCTCCCATCCCACAATTGGAAAAATATAAGCTTGACAAGAAAATTCTTCATGGTTTTTTTTCGTATGTGTGTATATGTGGGAGTGTAGAGGAGGGCACCTGAGTGTATGTACCTCTAAAAGGCCAAGGGTGGCATCAGGAATCATTCTGATTGCTCTGCTTCCTTATTAATTTGCTCTGGAGTCTCCAAGGCTCCACCTTTCAGGGCCAGAATTACAGGTTACCACTATGCCTGCTTGGCATTTTTACATTGGAATCTGAACTCAGATCTTTTTGCTTGTGAGATAAAGCCATTGAGCTATCTCCCCAGCTCCAAGGAAATTCTTAGTATCTCACTTCAAAATAAGCCTACAAACCTGCCCTCTAGCTAAGCTGACGGCCACATCCTTGATTCTTTTTTTCCATCCGCCCCTCACATCCATTCTCTTCCCCCTCTCCACCCACTAACCTGCAATCCATGGCTCCCACTCAGTTGCTGCTCACTGTCCCCATGACCACCCGCCTGCTCCATGCTCTGCTCATCTCCCACCTTAACAAGGTCCCTGCTTCCCACCTGCATTGGCCTCACCCCCTCCTCTTTTTCTGCCATCAAACTGCTCCATACCACAGCCAAGGGGAGCCTTGGCCTTCCAGTGGATTCGTTTGGGTTTGTTCAAGACGGTCCCACTGTGGTCTTGATCTCACAATCCTCCTTCCTCTCTGCCTCCCAAAGACTGGGGTTCCAAGGCGTGGACCATCACGCCCAGCTCAGGTGTCTTTTTTTTAATTTATTCTTTATTCAATTGCATGTGTGTGTGCGCGCATGTGTGCGTGTGTGTGTGTGTGTGTGTGTGTGTGTGTGTGTGTGTGTGTGTGTGTGTGTGTGTAGAACCACGGACGAATTCGGGAACCACCATGGACGCCTCCACCTCCTCCTTGTTTACTCTGCCTCGGGATTCACAAGCTCCGCCCTACCAGGACCAGAAACGCAGGCCGCACCTGCTTCCGCCTGGCATTCTATACGTAGGGTCTAGGATCCGAAGTCCTGCAAGGCAGAGGCTTAACCCCTGAGCCACCTCTCCAGCCCCCAGCTCAGGTGTCTTATAGACCCTTTTCTCATGGAAGCTTTTCAATAGCTTCTATTTTCGAGTTCAGCAAAACCCCTAATTCCTCACCATGGCCTAGAAGACCTGGCAGAATCATGGCTCTGTCTCTCCTCCACCTCTCCTTCCAGGACAGGCCAGCTGCCATGCCCACAGCGTGACAGGTTCTGCCCTGCTCAGGCTGCTCTCTCCGCTGTATGGCAGCTTCCTCTTCCCCTGCCAACCTCCGTGTGAGAGCCATGCCTAAGGAGGCTTTACCTAACTGTTTTCTTTGGCCACAGTATTCCTCCTGGCAGTTATCTCATTGGCCCATTTGTATCCTTTCTCCCTCTACTGGGGTCGAAACTCCAGGGAGAAAAGGAGTTTCTCTTACTCACAGTTGTGTCCCCAGTTACTAACAACTTAATCTGACATATGGAACAACACCTCAAATATTTGTCGAGTCAATGAATGAACAATTGGGAACGAGGCAATCCTGCTGAATGGCCAGGGCTGACTGAAGCTTGTCCATGAACTATGGGTAACGCATTTACACTCAAGTCAGTCTCAGAATGGGTGTCAATTAGGGCTCTGATTACAAGTGAGCTGCAGCTCAGAAATCAACTTCGGCTGACATACATCACAGAAGACTTCCTTGCTGTGCAGTGGAGATTTAGAAGAGACTAAACTTGAATCTATCTCCCCCCCAACCCCGCCACAAATGCACTTTCTACATACTTGCCCACCCAGGTCCATTTCTGAGCTGTTACACTGCCACCCTAAACCCTAGATGGAGAGTGAATCTCTGCACTTCCTAGAAAGAAGCTCTGATTGCCATTAAGGGCTCAACCCTGGACAGTTATCTGTAGCCAATGAAATGGGAATGTAATGTCTCCTTGAAAACTGGAAGGAACATGGATGAGAAGCTTGGACCTACACTTCCTGGTGGCCAACGGGTGGAGGGAACTTCTAGCTTCCTGGCAGTGCATACAGCCCAAAATACATTCACTAGGGAAATCAAGTTATCTATCTTGGAGGGTCCCATTGTAGGCTTTCAGGCTTGGACTAACAAGTCTTGAATTCCTAAAGAGTATCAAGCTCTTTAGGAGAGAACGAGGGGAAAAAGAAAAGTATTCTTATGCTGCAAAGAATTTGATCAAGGAAACAGTATTTTAAGCATTGAAGCACGGTACATTATTTCAAAGAGGGGAGCTGCATTATGAAACGAATGAGCATATATTAAGCCTGAAAGCTTGATGGATTGTTTGAAGTTGTTACCTTTTTGAACCAAATAACTCAGCCATCAAGAGGTTTTTTTGTTATGTGATCAATCTCGCTTTATTGCTAATATGGCCAGCCCAGATGATGGGGTATTTCTGATTAAGTGCTGCACTGATGACTGGCTCATTTCCCCATCCTGATGCTCAGTTTTATATCCTGACACTCAGTGACCCCCAGGAATGCTGGTGCTCCAATTGACGAGAAATGGATCCATCAATATATTTGAATTTAAAAAGTAAGTGGTTGAATTTGGGTGAAAGGTTTTCAGTGTCTCTGGGATGACATCCTGCAAGACAGAACAATAGACCTGTTTGGGGGGGAGGGGAGAGCAAGATAAGAAAAAGCAACATTGTATGGTGGTTGTTAATATTCTAGCTTTGTAGCTTAACATGTTATGATAATTACATATAGGTGTCAACTTTTTACGTGTGTGTGTCTGTCTGTCCCCATGTAGGTGAGTGTAGGAGGGTATATGCCACAGTACACATCTGGAGTCAGAGGACAGTTTTGGGGACTTGGTTCTTTTCCTTCCACTGTGGAATCCAGGGATCATAATCAAATCCTCAGCATCCATCTCTACCACTGAGCCATCTCGCCAACCTCTGAAGTTTTGTTTCTCATCCTAAAATAGGAATGTTAGCCATGCATGCTTGTGAGGAGATGGGTGAGAGTTATTTGAGATGAAGGGGTATATAAAGTAGGAAATGTGCTTAGTCAGGAGCGCCAGAATTCCTGACTGAATAGTGACTTCCCTCCACCACCAGGCCACATTTTCTTACCAAGAAGCTCAGAGATGGGTGATCACTAGCCTTATTTAAAGGACTTGAAGATTTCGGAGCTGAGGTGTTCATGGTCCCCATAATCTTCCTGTCTACAAGTTAATACAGCTGCTGCAGCCTCGGCCACCAGGTCCATATTCCTAACAGGACAAAGGAAAGAAGATGAATGAGTTTAAGTGAAAGCAGGCTAAACGTTATAACAAGCAAGCCCTGTTCATTTGTGGCTTGGCACAAGAGAAGCTTATTACCTCTTATTATTTCTCTCTCTTGCTTCCCATTGATGGGGAAAGGCAGGTGAAGGGGAGAGAATGGGGCACAGGTGTGCCCATTGAAAATCCTGAAGGGCCCATTTGCACCCCAACCCGATCCGCCAGTCGGGACTCGCGCGCGCGGTTCAGCCGGGCCTCAACCCCACGCCCTAGCTGGTGAGTACCCCCCCCCCGCGCGCACCGCCCACCAGGACCCCAGGTCGGCCCACAGGGACCCGGCTCCGACTCCCACCATGCAGCCGGAGCCGCCCACGCGGGGCCGAGAGACGAGGAGGACCTCCCCCTGCGCCCGGCCGCGCCCCAGCTGCCCTCGGGTTAAATAGCTCCACGCCGTTGCCCCCATCCCCCCTTTGCACCCCACCCCGCTCCACCAGTGGGGACGCGTGCGGTCCAGCCGGGCCTCACCCCACGACCTAGGTAAGTCTCCGCCCGCCCCGCCCACCAGGACCACAGGCCAAATAATTCAGTTTAGTGAAATTGAGAGATCTTAAGAGTTAAAATGACAATGCCAAAGTCAAAGTGCAAATCCATGAGAAGCAACAATCAAGTAAACAAATTTCCCACTGAAGAAATTAATCCCATAATGTTAGACTCCAACAAGAACAAACCCACGGAAAAAGGCCAAGAAAGCCCCACCCAGGATAAAGACTTTCAAAATACAATCATTACCATGTTCAATACTATGAAAGAGGAAATCAGGGAGGAATTACATAATCGAATCAATCGCTTTGAAGAGGAACACAACAGACATCTGGAGGAGTTGAGAAAAACAGTGCAAGAAACAAAAAGTGGCATAGAGCTGTTAAAACAAACTCAAGCAGAGTTTAAAACTGAGCTAAAAGACAAGTTATCTTCAACCCAGAACGCCACAGAGAGTCTTATCAACAGAACTAACGAAGCAGAAAACAGAATTTCAGACCTTGAAGATAAAGTGGGAGTACTAACCAGCTCAATGGAAGAGGTTGTTAAAGCCAAAAAGATACTTGAGAGAAATATCCAAGAGATATGGGACACCCTGAAAAAGCCTAACATGCGTATTCATGGAATACCAGAGCAAGAATCTCAAAACACCACCCCTGAGGAAATTTTTCAAACGATCATCAAGGAAAACTTTCCTCATCTAAAAAAAGAGAGGCCCATCCATATACAAGAGGCATTCCGCACCCCAAACAGATACGACCAAAATAGAAGCACGCCACGGCAAATAATAGTTAAAACACTCCACATTCAAGATAAAGAACTGGTGCTGAGAGCTTCAAGGGAGAAAAAACAAGTCACTTTTAAAGGTAAACCTATTAAAATAACAAATGACTTCTCAGTCGAAACAGTAAAAGCAAGAAGAGGTTGGAGAGACATACTTCAAGTATTGAATGAGCAAAAATGTCAACCCAGGCTGATTTACCCTGCAGAACTATCAGTCATGATCGAGGGAGAAAGAAAAATTTTCCAGCACAAAGACAACTTGAAGGGATACATGGCCACCAAACCAGGCCTTCAAAAAATGCTAGAAATGATACTCAAGCGTGAAGAAAAAAACAGGCACATCCAGGAGAACAGAAAGCAAGTATAACATCATTAAAAACGAAGCAATATACTTATAAAAGCTACTAAACATAATGTTTGGAATTAACAATAGTTTCTCCATTATAACACTAAATGTTAATGGAATTAATTCACCGATCAAGAGACACAGATTACAAACTTGGATTAAAAATCACAATCCATCAATCTGCTGCCTGCAGGAAACCCATCTCACCACAAAAGATAGGCATGCTCTAAAAATAAAAGGCTGGTCAACAATTCTACAAGCAAATGGAAGCAGAAAACAGGCAGGGGTAGCCATTATGCTATCAGACAAAGTGGACTTCAAACCAAAGAAAATGATAGGAGACACGGATGGATACTACATTTTAGTCACAGGTACAATTCACCAGGAAGACTTCACAATACTGAACATATATGCACCCAATACGGGCCCCTCCACATTCATTAAGAAAACCCTACAGCGTCTAAAGCAAGAAATCAATCCCCAAACGATAATTCTTGGGGACTTCAACACCGCCCTCTCAACATGGGATAGATCAACAGGTCAAAAGCTTAACAGAGACACTTTGGAACTTAATCAAACCCTGAAAGAAATGGACCTTACAGATCTCTATCGAACTTTTCACCCACGTACCAAAGAATACACATTTTTCTCAGCAGCACATGGAACTTTCTCCAACATAGATCACATATTGGGCCACAAAATGAATCTACACATATACAAGAAAGTTGAAATTCTAACCTGTGCCCTATCAGACCATCACGGCCTAAAGCTGGACATCCACAACACATCGAACAAGAGAAAATACACTAACTCCTGGAAACTTAACAATATGATGCTGAATGAGAACTGGATTCAGGAAGAAATTAAAAAGGAAATTCAAGATTTCCTGAAAGTGAATGATAACGAAAATACAACTTACCAAAATCTCTGGGACACAATGAAAGCTGTTCTAAGAGGTAAGTTCATAGCTCTTAATGCCTACATCAAAAAAAATGGAAACATCAGAAATAAACAACTTAACAATGCAGCTTAAAGCTTTAGAGAAACTAGAGCAATCTGATCCCAAAAGTAGTAGAAGACAGGAGATTAGCAAAATAAAGGGAGAAATATCTGAAATCGAGATTAAGAAAACGATAGAAAAAATCAACCAGTCAAAAAGCTGGTTCTCTGAAAAAATCAATAAGATTGATATACCCCTAGCTAAACTAACCAAAAGCAAGAGAGAGAAAACCCAAATTAACAAAATTAGAAATGAACATGGAGTTATCACTACTGATACCCAAGAAATCCAGAGAATTATAACATCATATTTCAAAAACTTATACTCTGTGAAGTTTGACAACACAAAAGAGATGGATGAATTTCTAAGTAAACACAACTTACCTAAATTGAATCAGGAAGTTGTGAATTATTTAAATAGTCCTATAACATATAAGGAAATTGAGGAAGTAATCTCGAATCTTCCCACCAAAAAATGTCCTAGACCAGATGGATTCAGCACAGAGTTCTACCAGACATTTAAGGAGTTAATAACACTAATACTCCTTAAACTGTTCCATCAAATAGCAAAGGAAGGAACACTACCAAATTCCTTCTATGAAGCTAATATCGTTTTAATCCCAAAACCTAATAAAGATTCGCTTAAAAAAGAAAACTATAGGCCGATCTCCCTGATGAACACAGACGCTAAGATTCTCAACAAAGTTTTAGCAAATCGGATTCAAAAACATATTAAAAAGATCATTCATGGGGACCAAGTAGGCTTCATCCCCGGCACACAAGGTTGGTTCAACATACGCAAATCAATAAATGTAATTCATCATGTAAACCAATCCAAAGTCCAAGACCACATGATACTCTCGATAGATGCAGAAAAAGCTTTTGACAAGATCCAACAGCCTTTTATGATCAAAACGCTAGAGACAGTAGGAATGGAAGGAACCTTTATCAATATAATAAAAGCTGTATACAACAAGCCCACAGCAAGGATTATGCTCAATGGGGAACAATTGGAAGCATTCCCACTTCGATCAGGAACTAGACAAGGCTGTCCACTCTCACCACTTCTATTCAATATTGTACTTAAAGTCTTAGCTGAAGCCATAAGACAAGAAAGGGACATAAGAGGGATTCAAATCGGCAAGGAAGAAGTCAAGCTATCCCTATTTACAGATGCCATGATCTTATACCTGAGTGATCCCAAAAACTCCACCAGGAAGCTCCTGGAACTAATTGAGAAGTTCAGCAGGGTGGCAGGATACAAAATAAATGTGCAAAAATCAGAGGCCTTCCTATATGCCCAGAAAGAAAGAAGTGAAAAAGCCTTGAGAGAAACAATACCATTTATTATAGCCCCTAAAAAAATGAAATACCTTGGTATAAACCTAACTAAGGAGGTAAAAGACCTTTACAATGAAAACTTTAAAACCCTAAAGAAAGAAATAGCAGAAGACACCAGAAGGTGGAAAGACCTCCCTTGTTCCTGGATTGGCAGAATCAACATCGTGAAAATGACCATCCTACCAAAGGCAATATACAGATTCAATGCTATACCAATCAAAATCCCAAAGCAATTCTTCAAAGAAGTTGACCAAACAATCTCAAAGTTCATATGGAGGCACAAAAGACCCAGGATAGCAAAAACAATCCTGAGTAACAAAAACACAGCTGGAGGTATAACCATACCAAACCTTAGTCTATACTACAAATCCATAGTTGTAAAGACAGCCTGGTACTGGCTCCAAAATAGACACACAGATCAATGGATAAGGATTGAAGACCCAGATATAAGCCCACAAAGTTACAGCCATTTGGTCTTTGACAAAGGGGCCCAAAGAATCCAATGGAAAAAGAACAGCATCTTCAACAAATGGTGCTGGCAAAACTGGATCTCCACATGCAGAAGATTAAAGCTGGACCCGTACTTGTCACCATGTACAAGACTTAATTCCAAATGGATCAAGGACCTTGATATAAGGCCAGAGACTATAAAAACCATAGTTGAAAGGATAGGGAACTCCCTCGAGCTGATTGGGCTAGGCCAACATTTCCTAAACAGACATCCAATGGCACAGTCACTGCTACCAACTCTCAACAGTTGGGATCTTGTGAAATTAAAGAGCTTCTGTTCAGATAAAGAGATTGTAACGGGAGCTCAAAGGCAACCCACAGAATGGGAGAAAATCTTCACTAACCACATATCTGATAGAGCTCTATTGTCCAGAGTGCACAAAGAATTTAGAAAACTAAACACCAAGGAAACCAATGGCCCAATTAAAAAATGGGCCCTGGAACTTAAAAGAAACTTTACCAGGGATGAAATTAAAATGTCTAACAAATATCTTAAAAAATGCTCCACTTCTTTAGCCATCAGGGAAATGCAAATCAAAACTTCCCTGAGATATCATCTCACCCCAGTCAGGATGGCAAAAATCCACAATACTAACAATGACAAATGCTGGAGAGGATGTGGAGAGAGGGGAACTCTGCTACATTGCTGGTGGGAATGCAGGCTCATACAGCCACTCTGGCGAGCCGTTTGGAGATTCTTAAAGAAATTAAAGATTGAAATGCCATATGACCTTGCGATTCCACTTTTGGGAATAACCCCCCATACAGCAGAGGTTCACCTCAATAGCACAAGCACGACCATGTTCATAGCAGCACTGTTTACAATAGCAAAGTCATGGAATCAGCCCAAATGTCCAACAGTTGACGAGTGGATAAGGAAACTGTGGTACATCTATACAATGGAGTACTACTCAGCCATCAAAAATGATGAATTACTGGAATTTGCCGGGAAATGGATGTCATTAGAAACAATTATATTAAGTGAAGTATCCCAGACCCAGAAAATTAAGTGCCATATGTACTCCCTAATAGGTGGCTCCTAGTACCAAACCCACCCAGCCCACCTAGAGACAGTAATTCCAAGGATTATGAACAGGAGGGATGGGGTAGGAGGGCCACACCAGAAACAAGGAAAGAAGGGACCATGTTACAGCAGGGAAAATAGGCCTCCACCAAGGACCCAAATAAGTAATGAGACATCTGATTAAGTTCACAGACTTTTGTTCCTGATCATTTACTACTGAGGGGGAGTGATCTCACCAGAAGAGGAGGGCATATAGTCTGGCAGATAAAAAGTAACAATTTTGCAAATGGGTGATAGACCCCTCCCTCACTGTGGTTTCCCACTTTTATTACATCTACTTTTGAATGTGCTTTTATCACAAGACTCTAACAGCTTTTTTCGCTGGCCAGGGGGTAACATACAATGCCCACCAGGATGGAGTGAAGGGCATTGCAGGAGCAGCAAAACTGCAAAAGAAAATCAACAAACCATAATCCAGAACTTCAGAGACTCTATATCAACCACCTAGAACTAGGCCAGCTTAGTCTCTCCCCATCTTGAAGCTCAGGGAAAATTTGCGGAAGAGGGGGCGGTAAGAGTGTAAGAGCATAAGGATGGGAGGAGCAATGATATGTAAGATACTCTATACTAGTTAGGGCTGAAGCAATCATAATTGGACTTTGCATGCCCTGCGCATTGTCCAACACACTGTTGACCTCACAAAGTCTAGCATCTGCTAAAGGCACCAAGATCCTTGGAGGCAAAGGATTGGCAGCCACAGCAGTGTTCCTATACCTAAGGGGAACACGGGAAAGGGTTCGGGAAAGGCCACTGGGTCCTTGTACGTCATCGGAGAGGAGGGCCCAGAGGAAAATCAGACATCACAAGAAAGGACTCTCTGGGAATTGGGGTGGGAGGCACTGGGGGATGGGGAGGGAGAGGGGTGGGGAGGGGGAGCAGGGGGTACGGGGGGAGGAGGAGGGAGGGAGGGTACTGGTGTACCTAATAAGTTTGTATGAGCTGAAATAAAAAAAAATTAGTTCTTCAATATAATGCTACTTTATTTATAGCATACATACACGAGGATTACTGTTATAGGCAACCAATCTGTGCTCAAATTAGAGAGTCCTATAGGTTTGCTCTTCAGAGTACTGAAAATGTAATTCTTTAAAAGGTAATTAAAAAAAAAAAAAAAGAAAATCCTGAAGGGAGCAATTTGGAAAGTGGAGCTTCTAGGGTTATCCTAGGCAAGAACATCCTGACATGAGAAGCAGGAAGAGAAAAAGCATCGGGAGTTATACTGGGAAGGTTGGAGATGACATTTAGGACCAAGGGACACCCTGCACTAGATGTGAACAATTAACATTTCTCCTTGCAAGAGGGAACGTCTCGAGAAACAAAACACTTCCCTGAGAGATATGGAGGGTTAATGATAGATAAGAGGGAGGGGCAGGCAATAAGTGAGTACCTTCTTCAAGGGTATATGTCCATTGATAGTTCATTCATATTTCAGGAAAGGCTCAGGCACAGGCCAGTATAGGCAACCCAGATGAAATCCAGTGGGCCACACCCGCAAAAAGACAGGAAAAGGGCTGGAGAGATGGCCCCAGGGTTAAGATGCTGCCTCACAAGCAAAAGGTCCTGAGTTCAGATTCCAGGTCCCACATAAAAATGCCAGGCAGAAATGGCAGCGGCCTGCACTCCAGGCCTAGTGCGGAGCCTGGGAAATCTCAGAGCAAAGCAAAAAGTAGGTAGAAGCAATCCAGGATGATGCTTGAAGTCATTCTTGGGCTCCCACAGGGATACATAGTCCCCCCCCCTTCTCTCTCTCTCACAACACACACACACACACACACACACACACACACACACACACACACATAAATAAATGGATGTATAAATAAATAAAGTTAAAAGACGGTAAAGAACAGAGTGATGGTTGGAAACAAGTTTTGCGGTAGAGACAGGAGAAGGGATGGGATTGGGGAATAAGGGGTGAAAATGACAGAAATTCATTGCATTCATGTCTGACACTCTAGAAAATTTTTTTTAAAGGACCAAAAACTATTTTCGTCTTTTTGGCCACACTTCAGTCACAGAGGCAAAGGGAAACAGACCCGAAGCAGTGATGGTTCTCAGTAACACCCCTGTGTCATAGAAGGCGAGCCACAATCTTTGGGAGATACAACTAACAGTCCCTGCCACATTGGAAACCCAGGATAGCTCCCAGGTAAGTCTGCTCACTTACCTAGAACAATAGCACCTGGTCACTCCAGGCTGGAAGGAAGTCTGGGAAATGTACTTCTCAGCTAGATTCACGTAACCCAAAAAGCTTGGATTCTTCCTTGTAAGATGGAAAAGATAGTGGATAGGCAACAGTGTCTGCCACTCCTGAGTTTAGTGCTGAGTACAGTGTTCAGCATGGAGAGAGGGATCAATAAATGCTACCTATTGTCTTTGCTAGAACAGCTTTCTCAGGCAAAGAAAAAGATGTACAGCCCCATCGGAAGCTGGACCAGGGAAGTGAAGAAGAGGGAAATGGGAAAGGGAATACTCAAGGGAAATTTTGAAATACTTAAAGTGCTTATAGAAAACAGAAATAAGAAACTCTTTAGCTAGAAAAGCTGCTAGTAGGCAGCCACCCAGAAGAGAGTACAGATGTCCTCCTTAGCCACTTTCCTGGAATTTCCCTCATCATCTAGTTCCCTAGAATGTCCCTTGGTCAAAGTTTAACATTAGGCTCAAGATATATGAGGTCTGCAAGAAGCATGTGTGATAACAACACAGGATTATAAAAAGCTAACGGCTAACTCCCCCCCCCCCCTTCTGTAATCAGTTGCTTTGGCTTGCTGGTACCTGCACGTCTACACATACACCCATGGGGGCTTGCATGTCCCCTTTCCTGCCTTTTTGCCTTTAAATACTCTGTAAAATTACAGTTCAGGGCTTCACATTCTAAGGACCCAGTCCTCATGTGAGCCTTGATATACCAGTTTCTTTTCTAATAAACTTCTTTCCTTGTCAAACTTTTAAATTCTGGTCAGTGGTGAATCTCTGAGTGACCCTGAACCCACCACAGGAAGAAAGGACTGTTGCCCAGGACCTACACTGCACTCTGATTCCAGAATTGCAGAGGCTATCTGTGATTCCAGCCACTTGGTTTGTGGAATTCTGTCGCAACAGTTCCAGGAATCTCATAAAGTGAGAGAAATATGGAGAACTTTGGGACTTTGCTTTGGGAAAGCCTTTGTGTCTTGGAGACAGAGCTTAAAGGGCCATTCTAGTAACAGCTTGCAAGGGACTGATGCTGTGAGAGATGCACTGGAAGCCCAGCTTGTGATGGTCCAGAGGGGAGCAGAGACTGCGTTGGGAATTTGACAAAGGATTTCATGAGCACCTCCCCCATCCATGATGGTGCCTTGATGGGCCTGGTGTTGTCTGGGTCTCGGACAAATAGCCATAGCTGCAGTGAGTTCATGGATGCAACAGCCACATCCTGTGCAGAATACCTGGCATTCAAACTACTAATGCACCAGAGTAGATACCTGTTGTTCAAAGCTGAGTCCCCTTTCCTGCCTTTTTGCCTTTAAATACTCTGTAAAATTGCAGTTCAGGGCTTCACATTCTAAGGACCCAGTCCTCATGTGAGCCTTGATATACATATATACATATACATATACATATACATATACATATACATATACATATACATATACATATACATATACATATACATATACATATACAAAAGCCAAGAGCAAAACTGCTCCATGTTCCTCAGGCCTGTGTCTGTTTCCCGCTCCACATTCTGCTGGGTGTCACTACTTGCCATAAGTTTTGTTGCCAAGAAAGTTTCTGCGGGCCCCTCTTTTCCCCTCCATGGCTGCCTTTCAAGAAGTAATACTTCTTTTAGAGGTAGCCCTTTTCCTGACCCCCATCAGTCCCCAAATCAGCAAGCCACTCTTCTGGTTCGAGCTGCCCTGGGGTTAAATACAAATGCCTGTTACATTAACAGAAAAAGAAAGAAGCCGCAAATGGGAGCTGCAAGAAAGTTTGCCTAATTTGTAAAATGGAATGAGTTTCGATCCCGGCAACTCATGTCTTATTCTTGTGAGAACTGGGTTTACATCGATCATCTTTCTTCCCCCAGCAGTCAAGTGTGGAATATGGTAGAGTTAGAAATGTAATTGTGTCTACATAAAAAAAATTGCATCTCGATCCCCATCATTGGGACACTTTTCTCAAGCCACTGTCTCGGGGTGTCCTTCAGAGCAATAACGACCCCATTTGGGAATGTAACAGAAGCAACTTAAGTGCTGTGCCTCGTTTATTTCTGGCTAGCCTGATGTGCTTGAGAGCGAGGCTATTGCTCATGACATAAGGTTCCGTCTGAGAGTCTGGAAACACTCGGAGACCATTAAAATAAAATGCCAGCCATTCTTGCTGCTCAAATATTCTCCAATTTCTAATTCAAGGCACCAACACCTAAGAATGTAATTGAGTTACTCTCTCTGATAGCGGGAATCTATCTAACCAAATGCCTGGGAATTATGGACTAGTGGGGCGACAAGAGTGTGGAAAACAAATGAGGTGGATAAAATGTGTTATTTTGTACTGGCGCATGCAACATTCGTGCTGTGTTAGCATTTGTATGTTAAAATGCATTCACAGACTAAAGTATCTCCAATCTCTCCTTGGCTGAGTTGAAGAGATTAGGGAAATGCATAAACCACCTTCAAATCAAAGCTTAGGGGAGAGAGAGAGAGAGAGAGAGAGAAACTCACACACCTGTACTCAGAATTATTTTCCGCAGTAAATTTTCTTTCTTTTTTTTTTTTTTTTGAATCAGGAAGTCCGCAAGGCCACAAAGAAACTCACACTGCTCTCTGATTAGCGAGTGAGCCCACAGTTGGGAAAAGGCACTCTGGATCAGAAAAGGGCAGTTTTGGGGCTGGAGAGGTGGCTCAGGGGTTAAGCCTCTGCCTTGCAGGCGGAAGGTCCTGAGTTCGGATCCCAGATCCCACGTATAGACGCCAGGCGGAAGCGGGGGCGGCCTGCGCTTCTGGTCCTGGTAGGGCGGAGCCTGTGAATCCCAGGGCAGAGTAAACAAGGAGGAGGTGGAGGCGTCCATGGTGGTTCCCGAATTCGTCCGTGGTTCTGCACACACAGATACACGCGCGGGCACACACACACACACACACACACACAATTGAATAAATAATTAAAAAAAAAAAGAAAAGGGCAGTTTTAAAAGCAAATGCTGGGAAAGGTGATACTTCTCCAGTGTATGGGAAAATGATTTCTGTTTAATGTCTGCCTTGGGAGGGGTACACTTTAAGTTCAGGGACCCCATAGACCCATCAGGGTTCTGACTAGGACACAGTGCCAATTCAAACTGTCACACAGGATGAGGATGGGGGGAAGCCCAAATCAGCTTCTATTCTTTAATAGAAAGCAATACTGTAGTTTAAATTAGCAAGGCGCTGCTGAACCACTATTTAAAATGTATTTGCACTGACATCTCAAGAAAGGATTTTTTTTCTTGTTTAATTGCACTGTCAGTGCGGAACGCTTTCACTTAAAGCCATTCTGAAGTAGACCTTTTAATAGAAAGTGACAATTTAAATTGCCATGATAGCTGCGTAAATGGTGCTTAAAGTCATTACTGAACTGATGTCGCAGTTGGCTCCAGACCAGTTTGTTAAAGCTGAAGAAAAGGTGTTGGGGGAAGGGAGGAGAGTAAGTACATGGTGAATCATTAATTCCTTTTCTATTCATTGTAATAATATTCGCTGTGATCGAGTCCTCTGGTTCCCAATGGATGTAATGTACATTTCTATTGAATTCCACATTATTCCATTCTAACATCCATCCCCTGATGAATGCCGATTGCTGGAGAATTGCTCCAGTCACAAGCACTTACTTCTCTGCCACGACTTTGTTTTCTTGTCTTTGCTCCCCGGGTCCACAGAGAGGGGCTCTGGCTTCCATTTTCACGAAGTTCCAAGATGTCTTTCTTTTTTTTTTTTTTAATAGATGTTTTCTTTTTTAAATTTTTTTATTATTATTTATTCAATTGTGTGCGTGTGTGTGTGTGTGTGTGTGTGTAGAACCACGGGCGAATTCGGGAACCACCATGGACGCCTCCACCTCCGCCTTGTTTACTCTGCCCCGGGATTCACAGGCTCCGCCCTACCAGGACCAGAAACACCGCCCCCGCTTCTGCCCGGCGTCTATAACTGGGGTCTAGGATCCGAACTCAGGACCTTCTGCCTGCAAGGCAGAGGCTTAACCCCTGAGCCACCTCTCTAGCCCCCAAGATGTCTTTCTGAGAATAAGATTTCTCCTGGCAGTGCTTGTAGGAGTGCCCTGTACAGACCGAAAGCCTCCTGTGGGCTGAGGCCAAGACCACTGGAGGAAGGCCATCCGTCAGACCCAATTGGTTCACACAGAACCTCTGGGATCTGGCAAATCAGTCAGACAACGTCTGGAGGACCAGTGGGTGGGTGATATCAAATCCCCCAACAGCACTGTACTGGGACTCAAACATCTGGCTAGGAGCTCTGTAACAGTTACTCTTAACTATTGCTGTGAGAAAGCACCCAAAGTCAAGCAACTTAAGAGAGAAAGGGAGATTTATTCAGCTTACAGTTCCAGAGGGAAGGTACAGTCTCTCAAAGCAGAGGCAGCATGACTGGCTGGCCAAAGCTGAAGGAGGCTACATCACTGCAGACATCTTGGAAGCTGAGAGCTGCAGACTACTTGCAGCAAAAGCAGACTTCTCCTGGAGGTAGGGTGGGACTAATCCACCTCAAGGCCCACCCCTTGTGACTGCCTTCCTCCAGCAAGGCTCCACCTCTCAAGGTGCCATGACCTTATTAAACACATGAGACTGTGGGGGACACATTTCAAACAATGACAAGCTTACAGGTGGGTAGAGGTTGAATTTGAAGCCCTAAGGATGCTAGGTAGCAGAGGTTTGGAAGGATGGATAAGGGACAGAGAAGTCTGCAAGTTGGGGTCCCACCCAGCTACTTCCACAGTCTTTCACTCATTTGCTTGAAATTGTCTCTGGAACATACTCCCCGAAAAGGGTGTTCAGTAATCATTTGCTGCTTTTGAGGAACCCTGGGTCAATTAGCTTGGTACAGGATAGCCACTTAAAAACTGCACTGCAAGAACTGGGAATATAGTTGTTAGTAAAGGGTTTGTGGCACAAGCACAAGGATCCCATTTTGACTCCCAGAACTCATGTAAAAATAGATGGAATGGTGGCACGCTTATAATGCCAACACTGGGAAGATGGAGACAGAAGGATCACTGGAGCCCATAGCTAGTCTAGTCTAGATGGCAAATTTCAGGCCAGCAGGAGGCTTTCAAAGGAGATGATGGAATGTTTGAGAATATCAACACACACACACACACACACACACACAAGCAGATACAAAATGAGCTCTAGTTAGCCTAAACTATACGGTGAGAGTCTGTCTCAAAAGCATCTAAAATAAACCTGCTAAATGGATAAATGTAAATATACACTGCACATTTTTGTTATGTCAAAACGACATCCAGGAAACAACCAGTATAAGTGGGCTCCCTGTAGAGCAACTTATTTTGCATTTTAAATTTAAAATATTATAGTTAAGACAGAGTTTCTGAATCCATTCCTGAAGTTATCTAATTTAAGGGCTCTGGTACATGGGAAGGGGGCGGGGGACATGTTCAGGGTACCTGGGAAGGGGGCGGGGGGCGTGTCCAGGGTACATGAGAAGGGGGTGGAGGACATGTTCAGGGTACATGAGAAGGGGGCAGGGTACATGGGAAGGGGGCAGAGGATGTCTGTGCAGGGGTGCACGGCAGGTCTGGCATCTTTGGAGGCGTGTCGCTCTCTGAAGTTCCTGTCATTCAAAAGCAGACGCAGTCATGGCAACCATCTGGAGGAGAGGGTCTGAGGATGGATTGCAGAGACCAAGAAAATCACATATTGATCTGGGAGGGGAAGGGAGTTAAGCTATCCCAGCTAACTTCAAACTTGCTATGAAATGGCTGAGAGTGGTCTTGAACTCCCAACCCTCCTGCTTCTACCTAGAAAGTTCCAGGGTTGCCAGTTCCTCAGGAGGCTAAGGCAGGAGGATCACTTAAGCCCAGGAGTTCTGGGCTGTCATCTGCTGTGCCCCTCTGCTGTGCCCCTCTGGTGTTTACAGTAAGTTTGGCATCGGGGACCACTCGATTGCCTAAGGAGGGGTGAACTGGCTCAAGTGCTGAGGGGCACCCCTCCTGGCTTATGGCTTCTGTTCACTTCCTTACTCTTATTGAATAATCTGTTTTACTTGACTACCTGTTTTCTGGCTATTATACCCTCCTCCTCTTCCTCTTCCTTCTTCCTCTTCCTCTTCCTTTTCTCTTTCTCCTCCTTCTCCTCCTTTTCAACTGGCGACAGAACTCAGGGCATTGCACATGTTGAATACCTTTATATATTTCTTTCTTTTGGATGTATATGTTCATGTGTGCATGTGCATGCATGTGTGCTTGTGTGTGGAGTCAGAGGTCAACCTCAAGCATCATTTCTCAGACGCCACCCACCTTGTTTGCATTGGCCTGGCAGCTATACAACAGACTAAGTTGCCAGGTCAGTGAGCCCCAGGGACCCTCCTGTCTCAACCCCCCTCCCCCCAGTGCTGGGATCACAAGCACACTCCACCTCCTCCATCTTTTCATGTGCTGCTGGGGCTTGAACTCGGGTTCTTGCATTTGCACGGCAAGCACTGGACTGACTGAGCTCTATCTCCAGACCTTGTCTTGATTGGGTTTTTGTCAGTTTGTTCGTTTGGTTTAAGACAGGGTCTCATGTAGCTCAGGCTGATTTCATAACTAGTTATGCAATAGAGACTGGCCTTGAACTCCCGATGTTCCTGCTTCAGCTTTCTGAGTCCTGGGATTACAGGCAGGTGCCACCACACCTGGCTTCATCTAAGGGTTGTGTGTGGCTGTGTAACATGCAATACTAAGGAGAAAAGGTCGGTTTTTTTCCATCAGATTTACAATTTATCCTGCAAATGGGGAAGTTGCGTGCTGTATTAATTGTTTCTCTTTTATAAAAAATATTTGAGAGAGAGAGAGCTTGAGAGTATACATGCATACCATGACACATGGGTGAAAGTCAAAGAACAACTTTCACAAATCAGTTCTCTCCTTCCACCAGACCCATGTATTCCACACGCATGCCATGACGCATGGGTAAAGGTCAGGGGACAACTTTTGGAAATCAGTTTCAAATACATATATATATATAGTTTCCCTTTTCATCATTTCCCAGTGGGCTTCTGGGAATTGAACTCAGTTCTCCAGGTTCATAAGCAGGCACCTTACCCACAAAGCTATCTCATTGACCCTAATTGTGTCTTTTATTTTTTTCTTGTCTGTTTTCTATTTTCCTTGTTCAGCTAGGGAATGAACCCAGGGTCTTGCATATGCTAGGCAAGCACTGTACTACTCAGCAACATCCCAGTCCCTTGATGGAATTTCAATTAAGTTACTGTTTGGAAAATGTATGCCATGTGACTCTTAAGTCTAAGATTTACCCCTCTAGAGGACTCATTGTTTTCCCTTTGGAGCCAAATTCTGAAACATCAGTGTTCTTAGAGAAGGGCTAATGCATGAGGCCAATTCACAAGGGACTCTTGGCAAGTGACATCCGCCTTGTTGTAGCAAGAATGGGTTGGGAGGAAGGCCATGAAAGAATGTGAAATGTCAGAAGAAACATCAAGAAAGAGGGAGACAAAAAAGCTAGGGGGGAAAATCATGCATGCACATACACATACATAGATACAGCACAGTGACCTGTCAAAAGATAAATGTGGGTTTCGGGGCTGGAGAGATGGCTCAGGGATTAAAACTCTGTCTTGCAAGCAGAAGGTCCTGAGTTCCAATCCCAGGTCCCATGTAAAAACAGCAAGTACAAACGACAGTGGCTTGCACTTCCAAACTCTGATGGGCAGAGCCTGAGAAATCCCAGAGCAAAGCTAAAAGAAGGTAGAAGCAATCCAGGATGATTCCCAAAGTCTTCCACAAGGACACACAGGGCCCTCTGATACACACACACACACACACACACACACACACACACACACACACACACAAATAAATTTTAATTATCTTAGCCACCTCAGGAAAGTTCATTCAAGGAAAAAAAAATGTGACAAATAAGTTTGCAGTGTTCTGCAAGGCAAATTCTTTTGTTTGATTGGGTTGGAATTTGTTTGTTTGTTTGTTTGTTTGTTTGTTTGTTTGTTTGTTTGTTTTGAGACAGGCCTCAGATCCTTCCACTGCAACCTCCAGTGCTAGGATTACAGATGAGTATCACTATGCCCAGCTGAAACACTGAGTCATATTGGAGGAAATACTAAGGGTGGGGAGGCGGACCTGCTTCCAAGGGTGGGAGAAGGCAAGCTGTTTGCTGATGATAATCTAGAGGTCTTAAGACAGTTTCAGACCCTCTGCTGTCTTTAAGGAATGCAGGATAACCCCACTGGCCATGTTGAGATTCCTACGATGGAAAAAAAGCACAAACTCTGGGTCAATCTGGCCTGCAGACTTAAAGGCTTTATTCCTAAATTCAGTTTGGTCACATGAACACGTATCCAGAAAAGGGAAATCCAGGTGGAAAGAAGCCGGTGTAATTACCTTGAGATGGAAGTATGCTGGCCGCATTGCTAAACATATAGCAGAAACCCAAAGCCTCACTCGGGTCAGGTAAGCACCGTGCCACTGAATTGCAGCCCCATGTCTGCATGTTGCCAATAAATTCATGACCAAACAGTTGGGGGAGGTGAGAACTTTATTCTGACTTGTATTTGTCCAATTACATTTCTTAGTCCAGCTTGGCAGGAGAATCCACACCAATACCAGGGGCTGAGGGAACTGGCGAAACCTTACCCACAGGACTGATGAGAGAGGAGCAAACCTCACTTTCCAGAACTTCCTTAACCAGCTCCCTCCATCTTATCTACCTTCCTAGGGAATGGTTCCTCCCACCATGGGCTGGGTTTGCCCTCATTGATTAGTCAATCTCCTTACAGGCTTGTTTAGAGTTTAACTCAATTTACTAAACTTTATAAATGATCCCCAGAGTATGGGCCTCCAGTTGTCAAGTTGACACCTGTAGCTATCACCACATTTAGGTTTGTTTGTTTGGTTGATTGGAGTGGGGAGATACAGTCTGAACTCACAGACTAGATTCAGGGTGCCATGAACTTACCTTCCAAGTACTCTCTCAGCCTTCCAACTGCTAGAATTACAGATTTATGCCACCATGGGGCAAGTCTGTCCACCCCTGAAGGACTTGGGTGTTGTTCTGAACCAAATGGAGGAAAGGGTTTGAATAAAGGAATAGCATGATCGGCTTCTGTTTCAACAAGAGTACGGGCCACTATATTATGAAGGAACTTCAGGTGGGCAAGAAAAGAAGCAAAGAAAAGAGGGGGTTTGGTATTTCAGTGATCTGCATGAAGGGCGATGATGCCTTTAGGGCAACTGACCGAGGCAGGGTGGAAGGTCAAAGCCAGTGGATGACTTCTGTTTATAGTTTGAAGGTGGAACCAGGATTTGCTGACAGGCAATGGGAGCCATGTGAGGAAGCATCTTCTGTGGTTAGGGCAGAAAAATCAGAGACAGCAAAGAGCGCCATGACTATAAGTATTAAATGGAGAAGGTATCTCAGTGCATGTGTGTGCTGATGTAAATGGTCCAGGAAGTAGGAGAACATCAGGGATGCAGTAGACAGGGGAGGTTGAGCACTGTCTCAGCTTTGAGAGCAGATGGAATTTAGCACCCAGTGGCAGGCACTGTTCTGGGCCAGGCCATAACTAAGTCACTCATCTTTGTGAAGTTGGAAGCAAGGTCACACTCCATTGCAAAATAAAAATGCAGACAGGGAAGAAGGTGCTGCAAGTGTGAGGAGAGAGTTTTCGAAAAGAAAAAGGAAAAATGTTCCAGAGTCAAATCTTGCCTGAATGTCTACAAGATAAGAGTGAGCTTTTGAGAAGTAGTGAGGAGGCAAGACCTCCAAAGGCAAGAGGGGAGCAAAGCAGAGGCTTTGGGTCCCAGTACATCTCAGAAAAACTGGACTCTGAGATGTCTGCACCCAGACAGGACGTACTCTAAAGCAGAAAAAGGGTAGAATCAAAGGATAGCAGTAACCGACCATGTTGCCCACAGTTAGACCCCACTGTGAGGTTTGTCGCGCCCCCCCTCCAAAGCCGCAGATAAACACTATGTCTTTCCTTTGGCTCTTGTGCGTGGAAAAATGGGATAAAGAAGGCCAAGTTGGGGGCTGGAGAGGTGGCTCAGGGGTTAAGCTTCTGCCTTGCAGGTGGAAGGTCCTGAGTTCAGATCCTAGACCCCACATATAGATACCAGGCGGAAGCAGGGGCAGCCTGCGTTTCTGGTCCTGGTAGGGCGGAGTCTGTGAATCCCGGGGCAGAGTAAACAAGGAGGAAGTGGAGGCGGTCCATGGTGGTTCCCGAATTCGTCTGTGGTTCTACACACACACACATACATGCACACACGCACACACATGCATACATGTACAGTTGAATAAATAATAAAAAAAAGAAAAAAAAAGAAAGCCAAGTTGGCTGGAAGAAACGCTGGTGGGCAGAGCGTCTGACCTGATGAGTTTTGCGTTGCTGTGATCAAACTATCTGGCAGAAACATGGAGGAGAGGCTTTTGCTTCAGCTGCTGCTGTCTGAGAGATGTCCTGGTGTTTGTGGTAGGAAAGACAGGGCGATAGAAGCCTGTGGTAGGAACTGTTCATGTGGCTGGGCCCAGGAAAGAAGCAGAGAACACAGGACCATGAGCCTTTGGGTGACACTGAAGAGCTGAGCCAGCACCTTGGGGAACATAGCGTGAACACAGCAGCGTGAGGGAGAAGAATGTGTGTCGTCCATGGGGCTTCTTAGTTGCCAAGGCTATGGTGTTCAAGAGGGGAGTCATCTACTCTCTCAAGGCTCGAATGTGACCTAGTCCTATATAGGTTCATGTGTTCGAAACCTTAAACAGTGTTAATGTTTGGGAAGGTCGTGGCCCCTTGAAGAGGCAGAGCCATGCTGGAGGGAAGTATGTCACTGAAGGTGGGCCTGTCCCGCGTTCTCCTTCCTTATTTGCTCTCTCTGTCTCCTGATGGCTGCAGTGACAGGCCTCCAGCCTGCTTTCTGCTATGCGATTCTCGCCATGATAGACGATAGTCTTTCTGGAACTGTAAGGCCAAGAAATAACCCTTCTCCCTGAAGCTGTCTGCATCTGAGTATTGTCTCACAGCAAAAGAAGGGTAGTGGCAACATGTCCCCAGACAGTGGCAGTTTTTCTTGGGAAACTGGCTCCACCCAAAACCTACTGCTACCAGTTTGAATGAGTCCCCTCCAAAATTCACATTAAGGCCAGGTGTGGCGGTTCATGCCTTTAATCCTATGACTTAGAAGTCCGAGGCTAGAAGATCACAAATTCAAGGTCAGCCTGAGTCTAAAGATCAACTTTAAGGCCAGTCTGGGATGTACATAAGACCCTATCTCCAAAAAAGGCAGGAGCAGTGCTGGAGAGATGGCTCAGAGGATAAAAGTGCTTCCTGTGCAAATGTGAGGTCATGAGTTTGAATCCCCAGGACTTACAGAAGAGCTGAACACCTAGCATGAGGGTCTACAAATGTGGAGGTAGAAAGAGGAGAATCCCTGGAAGCTCCAGGGCCATCTAGCCTGGAGTACATGCTAGAAAAACTAAAGAGACCCTGTTTCAAACAAGGTGGCAGGCTAGAACTGATGCCCAAGGTTGTGGTTTGACCTACACACACACACACACACACACACACACACACACACACACACACACACATGCACACACGCACACACATGAATGCATGCACACCTATCACACACTTCTAGGTATGGGTACAGGAAGGAGAATGAACAGGAGGAAGAAGAAGAGGAAGAGGAGGAGGAGAAGAAGAGGAGAAAGAGGAAGAGAAGGAGGAAGAGGAAGAGGATGAGGAGGAAAACAAACCAGCAGAAGGATTGTAAACTAGCCTATTTGAGACTCTATTTCAAAAAACTTAATCCCCACCACGGTGGTATTAAGAGAAAAGCTTTTAGGAGGTATAAAGTCAGATGATTAAGATTAGTGTTTACAGAAGGGAGAAAACCAGCTCAGTCCTTTGTGATTCCTCTGTCTCCTGCCATTGTGAGGAGGCTGCTTCGAGAAGATGCCATCAATAGAGCAGACCCCACCTGACACTGAACCTGCAGGCACGTTGATCTTGCATTCCCCAGCCTGTTTTCTGAAGAGTTTTTCTTCTTTATAAATTACCTAGTGTCAGGTATTTTGTTATAGCAGCACTAACAGACTAAGACATTTACTAAACCAGAAGCTCTGAATGTAGCGCCCAGCCAACTGTTTTAATAAGGCCGTTTGCAATCCCCACCAACTTTTGAGAAACCCCGCTGAAGGCCATCTGGAAAAGTTTCCATCTGCTCTTATCTAGTACTGCCACCTATTGGGCAACTCTTCGCATGCTGTAAGGTAATGAACCTATTAAAAAGCAAAGGGATTTCCTTGTGTTTTTCTATTCTAAACAACTTTACAAATCAAAAGCAAAAAGAAACCTTATTTATAAGCCCTTTGTGTTCTATGAACACTAATTTCATACAGCTTTAAGCAATATATTCAGATTCACATTCGGGTTTTTTCATGAAACATTTAGTGCCAGTGTCCCATATATTAGTCCAATGAAATATAATCATTATTTTTATTGTAATATTCCATCATTATAAGATATGACATCAAAGCGAGCACATTTTCAAGGTAAACCGAACACATGGTCTGGCTACGCATAAGCATGCAAAGAAAACGTGACCCAATATTTGGAATGAATACTACTATTTCAGGAAATCCAAATTAGTCACTCTTTTATATTGAACTATTTCCAGGTTTCAGTAGTTGTAATTAGTAAATCAATAAGCACTTTTGCATGATAGGCTTGGGTAGTTATTTCTTTTTAATATTTTATTCATCTATTTATTTGTAAAGAGAAAGAGAGAATATGCACATACATGCATATACCATGGTGCACAGTTAGAGGTCAATGGACAACTTTGGAAAATCAGTTCTTTCTATCCACCAGAGGGGTTTCCAGGCATTGAAGTAAGGTTGCCAGGTTTGACAGCAAGTACCTTACCCAGTGAGATATTTTTTTTAAATATATTGTGTGTGTGTGTGTGTGTGTGTGTGTGTGTGAGAGAGAGAGAGAGAGAGAGAGAGAGAGAGAGAGAGAGAGAGGGCATTGTATGTCCCTGTGTAGGATCAAGGGTGACTTCAGGAATCATCCTGGATGCTTCTACCTCCTTCTTGCTTTGCTCTGGGATTTCCCAGGCTCTGCCCGCCAGGGCCAGAAATGCAGGCCATCACCATTTCCAGCTGGTGCTTTATGTGGGACCTGGAATCTGAACTCAGGACCGTCTGCTTGCCAGAGTTTTAACCCCTGAGCAATCTCTCCAGCCCAGCCCCCAGTGAGCAATCTTGCTAGCCCTGAGGTAGTTATTACTTTGGGATTATGAGCTCCAAAGTACACTTTTTTTTAAATTTTGAGACAGGATCTATCTATGTTACCTAGAGCCCTCTTGCATCAGACCCCTGAATAGCTGGGATTACAGCCATGAATTGCCATGCCTGGTTTAAAGGAGGTATTTCTAGCTCAAAAATACATAACATCTTCAGCTGGAGAGATGGCCCAGGTGTTAAGTCTTTGCCTCACAAGCTAAAAAACCTGAGTTTGAATCCCAGATCCCATGTAAAAACGCCAGGCAGAAAGGGCAGCGGCTTGGGAAACCCCAGAGCAAAGCAATAAGGAGTTAAAGCAATCCTGAGTGATTCTTGAAGTCACCCTTGGGCCTCCACAGGTACACACATTTAAGTGCCCTCTGGTACACATGCACATACCTATACATATAGTTACATACATCCCTGCAAAAAAAAGATATTTAACATAACATCTTAGCATTATCTTGCCTAAGTTTTGTTTTCTGTTTTGTTTAATTATGTGGTTTGTTTTGAGATATGGTTTCATGTAGCCAGACTGACTCAAATTCAATATGTAGCTCAGGATGATTTTTGTGTGTGTGTACATGTGTGTGCGCGTGCGCACGCGAGAGCGCCTGCTTGCCCGCCTGCCTGTCTGTCTATCCATCTGTCTGTCTCTGTGTGTCAGAAGACACTGTGTGTACCCGTAGAGTTGCAAGGATGACTTCAGGAATACCCTGGATTGTGCTACCTCCTTTTGCTTTATTCTGGAATTTTCCAGGCTCCGCTTTCCACAGTGGGCAGTGTAGGCTACCACCATTTCCACTCAGCATCTTTACATGGAATATGGGATAGGAACTTAGGTTCCTCTGCTTGCGAAGCAGAAGCTTAACCCCTGAGCCATCTCCCCAGCCCTTCAGGATGATTTGAGATCGTCTTGCCTCCAGTTGCCCAGTTCTGGGAATCACACATATGCCACCATATCTATATACAGTGCTGGGGGATTGAACTCAGTGTGCTGCGCATGTTAGGCAAACACTGTGCCAACTTGCCTAAGTTTAAAAAGAAAAGCTCTAATGTGCTCAGAAAGAAATGGCAAAGTGGTAAAGCCATCATGTATTATCTTGCAATAGTGATGAATTAAGTTTATAGCAAGCATAACATGACATGCTGTCAGAGAATTCTGTCAGTTTCTACCTTCTGAGCACCTTCAAATCACCGTTTCTTACTTTTGCCTTCCCGCTAGAAGCAGACAAGCTGGCTTTCTCAATTTCACTTGCATAGAGCTCGCAACTGATCAAGGGTCATCTATCAGACACACCAAAGTCAGATAGACTCCAAAGTCAGCCATGGGAAGAAGCAGGAAACACATTGTCATAGTTAAAGCACAGGTGTCAACATGACTGTTGAAGGTTTGAGCTCTGGGCACAGTTATAGAGAGTTGATGGTTGAGTTAAGCCCAGAGCAAACCTGAAAGATATTGTCTAGCTAATGGGGAAGACCCAGCCCATGGTGGGTGGGATTAGGCCCTGAATAAATCACAGAGAGCTGGTTGAGAGTGTAGGTATCCTTCTGTATACTTGGTCAGACATGATGGTCTGGCAAGTAAGGATTGTCCCTCTTTCAGCTGTTATGTGGTGATGGTGTGGCCAGTTCCCTCAGGCCTGGTGTTGGTGCGTGCTCTTCCGTCAAGCTGGACTGAGAACTGTAACCAGACGTCGTAAGGAAATAAACCCCTTGTTCCCTTAAGCCGTTTGATGGTCGTTTATCAGCAATGTTGCAGGCTGACTGCAACACACATGGAATCCATTTTCTTCTTTGTGTGTGTGTGTGTGTGTGTGTGTGTGTGTGTGTGTGTGTGTGTGTAGCAGGAAACACAAGAAATCTACTTTCTTCTTTATGTGTGATTGCATATGTGTGTGTGTGTGTGTGTGTGTGTGTGTGTGTGTGTGAAGGCACTTTTAGTGTGTGTGTCTGTGCAGGTCCATGGCTAATATCAGGAATCCTCCTGGACTGTTCTACATCCTTGTTGCTTTGCTCTGGGATTTCCCAGGCTCCACCATCCAGGGCCAGAATTAGAGGCCTTCACCGTATCTGCCTGCAGTTTTAAGTGAAATCTGGGGATCTGAACTCAGGTCCTTTTACTCGTAAAGCAAAGGTTTTAACCTCTGAGCCATCTCCCCAGCCACGGAATGTATTCTGTGTTATATGTTGCATCAGCATCCAACATCCAGGGTTTCTTGAACCTGGTCATCAACATCCTGGATACAAGTGGAGGGTTTGCATCCATTGGTCTTCACTGACTATCCAACAGTGTGGTTAGAGCATCTCTATTGGCTCACTAACTTTTGAACTCAATGTTCTGACCTTCCCAAAGATCTGTGATCTAATTTTTTTCCTGTAAACTCCCTCTCTGCCTGTATGCTTGTTCTACTACTGTTGCTATGTAACTTGTCAATCTAAAATTTAGTAGCTTACATAAGTTAAAGTAAGGCTTCTTGACATCAGTAACAGACATCTGAGACCCATATAACTTTTTGTCATGCGGGGCTGTCCTTTGTCTTAGATATAGGATGTTTAGTGGCATCCCTAGTCTACCCACTAGATGTTAATGGCACTCCTTGTCCCAAGTTATTACAACTAAAAAGTCATGTCTCCAGATGTTGCCAAAGTGCTGTGCAGCTAAAATCACTCCAAGCTGAGAACCATAGGCTTAAAACATTCAAGTTTTGGGCTGGAGAGATGGCTCAGGGTTTAAGACTGGGTCTCAAAAGTAGAAGGTCCTGAGATCAGATGATCCCATATAAAAACTGCCAGGTGGTGCATGCCCTGCGCAATGTCCAACACACTATTGACCCCACGAAGTCTAGCATTTCCTAAAGGCACTAAGATCCTTGGAGGCAAGGGATTGACAGCCACAGTAGTGTTCCTATGCTTAAGGGGAACACAAGAAAGAGTTCTGGGAAATGCCATTGGGTCCTTGCACCTCATCAGAGAGGAGGACCCAGAGGAGAGTTTGGCATGCTCATTAAAGGATTCTCCGGAGATGGGAGGGGGAGGCACTGGGGGATGGGGAGGAAGGGGGGAGGGGAGGGGGCATAGGGTGGTGGGAGGTTGGAGGGAGGGAGGGGACCGGTGTACCTGTAAGTTTGTATGAGTGGAAATTAAAAAAAAAAAAAAAAAACTGCCAGGTGGAAATGGCGCAGACCTGGTAGGTGGAGTCTGGGAAATCCCTGAGCGAAGCAAAAGAAGGTAGAAGCAATCTAGGATGATTGCCAAAATCACTCTTGGCCCTCCACAGGGACACACAGCGCCCTCTGATACACACACACACACACACACACACACACACACACACACACACACACACTCACACACTCACACACACAAACAAGCTCCGCTATTTAAAAAAAAAAAAGTCAAGCTTTGGCTGGGAGGTTCGGACATCGGGTATTTCATGCAATAAATGGTGGTTAGAGATGGACCAGTCAGGGACAGGGTCGGCTTTGGGGATGTCTGGGATCATTTTCTTTCTCATATAGTCTCAAAGTCTGTCCTCATAACTTCCTTTTATGGGCTATTTTGGGCTTCATGACATGATGAACTCAGGTTACTTCAACTACTTTTATGGAAGCTTGAAGCTGTAAGAGGATGTCTCAAAAAACTGGATAATGCCTTTTTGGACCAGGTCTCAGAAGACAGACATTACCATTTATGGCACAATAGCAAGATTCAGAGAAAAGTATCAAAGTTACATTTGTAAGATCATGTGGAATGAGATGCAGCTGACACTTCTAAAAATCTAGCCTGTCACCATGATCAATATCATTAACCATCAGGAAAATGCAAATTAAAATGACAAACCCACCAGAATAGTCAAAAAGAAGAAATGTGGAACAACTGAAACATTTTTTGTTTTCATGTGGGGGGTGTGCACGTGTGTATGACTGAGTGTGGATAGGCACATATATGTCAGCGTGTGTGTGTGTGTGCATGTGTGTATGAATGTGTGTGTGTGTGTGTGTTTGTAGGACCAAGAGTGATATCTGAAATCATCTTTGATCACTCTTCCTCCTTATTTTTGTAAACCTGGTTCTCTAATGAAACCCAGAACATGCTATTAGGACTTAGTCTGACTGGCCAGCTTCCTCTGGGGAACTCACAGGCTCTGTCTTCCAGGGCTAGAATTACAGACTGCAGCCACACCTGTCTAGCATTATACATAGGATCTGGGGATATGAACTCTGGGCTTTTTTTAATTGCACAGCAAGTGCTAATAATTGAACCATCTCCCAGCACCACAACTAAAACTTACACCTGACTAATAGGAATGTAAATTGGTACAACCACTCCAGGTCTATTAAATTTAAATGTTTTATTCATGAATGAAAATATCATTTAAAAATACTTTCATGAGCTGGAAAGAGGGTTTAGTGGATTAAAACTGCTTTCTGTGCAAATGTGGTGACTTGAGTTCAATCCCTGGAGACCACATGGTGGAAGGAGAGAACTCATGAAAGTTGTCCTCTCAACTCCACATGCTTGTTGTGGTACATGCTTACCTGCCTATCCATATGTATGTATGTATGTATGCATGTATACACACACTAAAATCAAAATAAATATGCTTCATATAAAAAAAAACTAAATGTATGCTTATTCTATGACCCAACAATATCCAAGAATGCACACATGCACCAGAAGAATGTTCATAATCTTATTCAGTATAATTAAAAACAGAGTAACACAAACATCTGTCAATAGGAAAACGAACATACAAACTAAGCTGTGATCTATTCATCCAGTAGAAGGTTGCAATGTGACATAAAGAGATAACTTATGCACACAAGACAGAAGCTAATAGACATCATATTGAACAAAGGAAGTCAGACACATATGGTGTAAATCCCTGTATATAAAGTTAAAAACAGGAAACTAACCCGTGGCAGGGGAAATGAGAGGACATGGTTACTTCCGATGGGAAGAGGAGGAAATGAATAGTGACAGGAAACAGACATGGAAAATTTTCTAAGAGGTTAAGAATAATCTATATTTGATCTGGGAGACAATTAAACAAGCTTGTCTCTATGTAAACATGAATCAACATATATGATGTTGTAATGTCTTCCAAGTACTAAATTCTATTCTTCAATAAGAAATTGATGCTGCATATACTAGGTTTGTTATAGTTTCTTCCGGATCTGAGATGCTTGGGCCAGCTGACAAATTCCGTGGTGCAGGATTCAGAGGTAGGGTTGGTGTTTTGGTGTGATCACAGCAGAGACAGGCAAGGATTTAGTGAAGGGCAATTTTGCACATTGGGTTATAAATTCTGCTTACTGTGTTGGAAGATTTGTGTGGTGGTGGGATCCTCAGAACCGGAACTGTGGATTTGGTTGGGTTTTTGGATTGAGTGGGGAAAAAAATCACAAACTTTATTTCTGTCTTTGTATTTTATAAGATACTTTGTGATATTACATTTCTACCTGAATTTTTTTATTTCCTAGACAGTTTTTGGTAAAGTGTCCTCTTATTTTAAATCTTTTGAAATAATAATGCTTTGATATATTAAAGAAAGACATCAAGACAAAATCATTTTTCTGTTTAAAGGAGCTGGTGGATTCCATCAGATGCAATGACAGCTTTCACCTGAGATATGTGGTAGCCCTCTTGTGGAGTACCTAGATGTACGCTGCATCCTCATTTAGGTCCCTTGGAAAACCATCTCCATAATCATCTCCATTCGGATGTCCCCCAAAGGATTTTCCTAAAGAAGATAACTATACAATGAAGCATTGTGAGCATGAAACGTTTTCTTAAAATGTAGATGCAGGGAAAAGAAATCTGAGAATGGACAGCTGGTTGCTGAATTGGGAAACAGAAAGATTGCTTTGAAAAATGTTTCCAGAACACAGAGGAGGGAGATAAAGGGATGAGAAGAGTGAAGAAAATTGTAAAGACACACAGAAAAAATTAGAGAGTACAAGATTCTCCCAAAAGGAAATCTAGAAGGAGAAAAGCGAAGCAACATTTTTTTTTAATTTATTTTTTCCACTCATACAAACTTGATAGGTACCCCATTCCCCTCCCTCCACCACCCCTCCCTGGATCACCTTGCTCCCTTCCCCTTTTCCCTTTCCTTCCCCCTCCCTCCCTTTCTCCCAGTGCCCCCTCCCCCACTCCTGAAGCATCCTTTAGTGTGCCTGTCAAACTTCCCTCTGGGTTCTCCTCTCTGATGAGGTGTAAGGACTCAGTGGCATTGCCTAGAGCTCTTTTTTGTGTTCCCTTTTAGTATAGGAACACTATTGTGGCTGTTAATTCCTTGCCTCTAAGGCTCCTAGTGCCTGTGATCCATGCTAGACTTTGGGGGGTCAAGGACATGTTGGTCATTGCACAGGTTATGCAAAGTCCTATTATGATTACTTCGGCCCTAACTTGTATGGAGTATCTTGCATATCGTCGCTCCTCCCCATCTTTAGGCTCTTAAAATCTTACCGCCCCCTCTTTCACAAGCAACATTTTTTAAAAAACTGTCAATCCCCAGAACTGAGCAAAATACAGGCCTAAGATTGAGAGAGACCACTGGTCAGGAATAGTGAAAACCAGAATTTTTTTAAAAAATTCATGTCTAGATAGATACCACAGTGAAATTTTGGAACTAAAAAGATGAGAAATTACCCCCAAAAGGATCCTGAATAAATTCTGTATGTGGGGAGACACCAGATTTCCCACCAGAAAGTGGATGCAAAAATACTGATAATAATTGAAGTAATAAAATTATTATCTTCTCACTGTTTATATTACTTCTTTGGCTTTTCTGTAGGTTTTTAAGTTTTTGTTATAAAGAGGAGCATTTGGGGGGTTTGCTTCTGTTTTTATCAGTATGATATGAACTAAGTGGCAAGGGAAAATACCTTTGAGTTTTGAATTCTATAACCATCAGTAATGTCCTTTGGGCCAGGGGAAGAGCAGTGAAGTAGACAACAACGGCTTCCAGAGTGCTAAGTACCAATGAACTTGCAATGCTCACCCAGATTCAAGCCAACGTCATCTCTCCCCATTTTAGGATTTCCTTTGCTTAGGGAACCTTGCAGAAGAGGGGACAGTAAGATTGTAAGAGCCTACAGACGGGAAGGACAATCATTGTACAAGACACTCCATTTAAGGCAAGGCTGCTGCATCCAGGAACTCACTGCAATGAGATTTGCACAATGGCTGACATACCAACATGCCCCCATAGACTAGGGAGGCTCTCAGGAGAGACAATTACATGCAGTGGAAATCTTGGGGATTAGAATTAGATAAGTGAAGGGGAATGCCCCTATCAGTGGAGTGGCCTGAGCAGGGGCCCCTTGGTATATCACAGAGTTAACAAGCCAGAGGGAACTCTGGGGTCCATAGAAGTAGACAGGTAGGAGAATGGAAAGGAGTGAGATGGACTGATGAAGGGAAGGGAGATGGGAAGGAGGAAGGCAGGGATAAGTACTTGATCTGCTTGTAAAACGGGAAAAAATTAAAATTTGTTAAATAAAAAAGGTTTTATTATTGAATTTTGAACATTCTTTGAATAGTCTGAATAAAATTTTATTCTAGTAATGCATTAAAAAATGTCCTTTGGGATTAAGGACAAAGGGCTAGGGCTGTAGGTCAGTTTCAGATCACTTGCGTTCCATGCAGGAGGCGCCATTTAATCCTCAGCACTGAAGCAAAAAGGAACATAAGGACATTTTCAGATTATAGGGGCTCAGAAATTTGATCATACCAAAATACTCTGAGAGAACTTTAACAAAAAAAAAAAAAGCAAGCTCAAAGAAGCAGTGGGATGCAGGAAGCAGTGGAGAGCAAAGAAATCAATAACATATGGCAAATTTAAATTATTATGGCTTATAAGAATTGCAGCCTTTACAGTACCAAAGTATATAGGGAGAATTCAAAAGACATCGACACAAGAACTAGGAGTGACAGGAAGGGAAAGAAAAGTCCTTTAAAGATCTTGTTTTGTTTGCTTGGTCCATTAGAAACAAATGGGCCTTTAGACCAGTGTTCCCCAAACTTTAATATGTTTACAAATAATCTAGGGGGGTTGAGCAGCACAAACCTGTGATCCCAGCACTTAAGATAGGAGGATCATGAGTTCAAGGTTATTCTCAACTAAATACCAAGTTGGTTGCCAACCTGGGTCACATAAGACCCTGTCTCAAAAACAGATAGACAGACAGACAGACAGACAAATGAATGAACAAACGAATAAACAAACAAACAAGCAAATGAATGAATGAATGAATAAATAAATAAATAAATTAAATAAATAAAAGTTTCTGATTCATTAGGTGTCAAGTGGGACCTGAGATTTTTCCTTTAAAACCAACTCTGCATGGAACCTGCTAGTAAAGCTAGTGAGACGTCTGCTTACAATGAGTACATGAAGGAAGGAGAGAAATGACTTCTTATCTTCACACATGTGCCACGTTGTGGTAGTCCTCTTGTGATTGCTCTCTCTCTCTCTCTCTCTCTCTCTCTCTCTCTCTCTCTCTCTCTCTCTCTCTTTCTCTCTCTCTGTGGGGGAGTTCTTTCTCTATCTCCATATCTCTATTTCTCTCCTCCTCCTTTCTCAAATAAATAATACTTTTTCAAACCCAACCCCACACTGTGAGCATGAAGATTTAAGACAATATTGTTGTTAACTATTGTGCTGACTCAGGATGGAATCCATACTTCCATGTGAGATGAACACTTGATAACAGCGAAATTACAAAGGCCACACTGAAACTGAGCACCAAAACAGAAAGACAACAAATGCAAAATATATAAGGATTTATACAAAACACCCTAGGAATAATAGAGCATCTGAAAAGATTTTTTAAAATAAGTGCACTTCAAAATCAACAACCCAAAGCAGGTGGTTATGAATCAAGAACAGATGAATGCTTGGAAAAAATTTTTAAAGCCACTGAGATCATTTTTAAACTCTATACCTGTCAGAAAAAGAAAAATCTCTTCAAAAATTTCTAGCAGGGGCCATATTGTGCATAGAATTTATTATCCAAGTGGTAGGAAAGCAGAAGGCAAGAGGTGACGAAAAGGCGACCCAGAAATTAAATACAGCCAGAAACGGCGCCACCCTTATAGCCAAAAAGTGGGATAAGGGGTTTGTGTTGCCAGAACCCAGGATTTACAGACATCTGATAAGAGCTGTGACCAAGAGCAGATCAAAAATATTTTTAAATGCATTTCTGGGGCTGCAGAGTTGGCTCAGGGGTAAGACTCTGTCTCACAAGCAGAAGTCCTGAGTTCAGATCCCAGATCCCATGTAAAAAAAAAAAAAAAAACCCACCAGGGGGGAACAGCAGAAGCTTGCACTTCCAGTCCTGTTGGGCAAAGCCTGGGAAATCCCACAATGAAGCAAAAAGGAGGTAGAAGCAATCCGGGATGATTCCTGAAGTCACTTTTGGTCCTCCACAGGGACACACAGTGCCCTCTGATACATGCACACACATAAATAAATAAATAAATAAATAAATAAATAAATAAATAAATAAATAAATAAATGTGTTTCTATACTAAAAATGTGCAGGCTTGGCAAAAGTAACAGGCATTTCCATTGTATTAAGTATTCTAAGCAATATAGAGATAACTTCAAATGTATGGGAGGAAGTAGGAGTTACAGTTTGGTGACCATACTGTTTGTCTAGTACACAGAAAGCCCTGGGTTTGGTCTCCAGCAGTGTATAAACTAAGCTTAGTGATAAAGGCCTGTAAATTCAGCCCTTGGAGGCATCAAGGTCATCCTTGGTTACATAGCATATTCAAGACCAGCTAGGATATATGATACCCTAACTTTAAAAAATAAAATATAGTGTGCAGGAGAATATGAATGGGTTCTATGCAAACACAATGCCGTTTTCCCACATGGGACTCAGGTGTCCATAGGTTTTGGTGCCCAAGGGGATCCTGAAACCAATCCCCCATTGATGCTTAGGGACAAATGTAATAATACAACAATAATGTCTGAGGCTTATCACCCACTACTACATGGATGGACAGGTCAGGAAGGGGTATAAATGAAATATTTTTGTAGGATCTTTGCATTGTCTGGGCTGTAAGTAAAAATTCTGGTCCACATTAGACTTTAATAAATCAAAGTAATCTCGATGACACCCACAACCCAGCAATGTTACTTCTGAGTATATGCCTAAGGGAAACACACGTACGTGTACATATGCAACAAAGGAGAAATGCAAGAACTCTCCTAGCAGCTGCATGGGACACTGCTCCAGATGTAGATAAAGAAAAAATAATTTATCATGGATTCATGTGAGGGATGGAAACTAAAGCAGGGAGTGCCCCCGCATATCCGAGGCTGGCGCAGCCTAACAGCTTTTCCCAGCCCTGCCTCTGGAATGAATAGACTTGCTTCACTCGGTTGAGGATTAAAGGATTAAAAGTTCCAGAAGAGTGAGTCACCCTCACATACTTTCAGCAACATGCTGGCACCTTGGCTCTACTGCAGAGATTAGAGGAAGAATCTGCCCGATGGCGTCTTCGGGGGCCTCTTTGGTTTCTACAGTGGGAGTTCTGCCAACTCCTTGATTTATCATTCCATCGAGATGGACTATACCTTGGGAACTGGCCAGAAATGATCATGCCTGTTCTTAGGAAGGCCGAATGAACGTTAAAACGGATGCTGACTCCTCCCCCCACCAAAAGCATTCCATCTCTTGGGGTCCCTCTTCTCAGATGCATACTTCGCGGTCTTTCTGTTGCCTAAAATAATGTGATTTCCCACATTCAGCTGCAAGATAAAGATCCGTTTGAACGAGATCTATCTTTTAATTCCATCCCAATGCTGTAACTGATGGTCTCCATAGCACGTTTATCATCTTTTTTTTATCTCAGTTGAGGAAAAGAATCCCAAAAGATGAAATTTTTTCAAAATCACACAAATATACATATTTGGAATATTTTTCGCAACTTGTTGTGTAGCTAATATCCAATCCTAAATTCACTTGGGCTGATGTGAGGTGTAACCTTAATCATGGAGAGTCTATGCCCTTCATATTTCTGAACCTGCCCAGGTAGCTGATAGTTTTCTGTTACTTTTCACCACCCAGGGGAGCCCCCTGTTTTCCAGTCCTATCCCCAACATGTTTTGGGGATTTTTTTAAACTTTATTTAGAGTGTGTGTGTGTGTGTGTGAGAAAGAGAGAAAGAGAGAGAGAGAGAGAGAGAGAGAGAGAGAGAGAGAGAGAGAGAGAGAACCATGTTTCCCTATGGTGGACCAAGGATGACTTCAGGAATCATCCTGGCTTGCTTCTTCTACCTCCTTTTTGCTTCTTTCTGGAATTTCCCAGGCTCTGCTTACCAGGGCCAGAAGTGCAGGCCACAACACTTCCTGTTTCCCTTCCGCCTGGCATTTTTATGTGGGACCTGGGATCTCAATTCAGGACCTTCTGCTTGTAAAGCAGAGTCTTAACCCCTGAGCCGCCTGACCAGCCCTCCCTAACATGTTTTGCACCTATCAGAGACAATTATTCAAGCAAAGATCCTAGCCTCTTGGCTTGGTCCTTACGCCCTAGTATTATTAATGTACTGTATAACCGCTGTGACTCTGACTGGAGGAAAGGAATTGCCAAAACCAGCAGTTCTTCATCACAGAGAAGCTGCATGGAGCTTGATTTCTCACAAACTGTCCCAGTGCTCTCAACACTAGGTGGCTGATGTTCTCAGAGCTAGTACAGGACTCCCTGGAGTAGTTCAAGCAAGGTTGAAATCCACCCCCTCTCCCACCACCTGCACGCAGATGCACAAAACACCTCTCACATGAGCCCTATAGAAAGGAAGAGGGAAAGAAAATAAAGGAAAGAAAAAGGCCCTGCAACGGATAGCTGAAAAGATGTGTATGATCAGTGAATGTAAGCTAAAACAATAAGAAGTCACTTTTCACCTACTAGACTGGAAAATATAATATATTGGCAAGGTTTTGAGCTAACAGACACTTTTGTTACTGGCAAGCAGTTTAACATCGTCCCTAAAATGTACAATGTACATATTATATAGCCCAGTATTTCCACTTGGAGGTGCCTGCCCTAGAAAAACACTCTGATACAGATTGGTAGGGTATGTTCACTGCAGCTCTGGGTAGAATGATGAAAAGCTGGAAACACCCTAAAGACCAACAGTGGGAAAAATCACAACATGTGGAGGTTTCACTTGAGACCTAAGAATGAACCAGAGCCTGTGTTTCAACAGGGATTCTAACATTGATGAGATGGTTAAGTGGGTGGAGAAAACGAGCAGCGAAGAGAACGATACAGCAAGAGGGTATCATTTGCAAAAGTAAACACATGTCACTTGCTTTTGAGTGTGGAAAGATTTACTCCACATTCATAATAGAAGTCAGGAGAGATGGGAATAAGAGGGACCTAGATCAGATTACCGTCAAAGAGAATTCTACTGATAGCAAACTAAGTTCCTAAGGAGAATGTGTCCATGTTTTGTTCTTACAACTAAATGACTATCAGTCTGGAAAGTACAGTGGAAAGCAAAATGTTCATTTGCATGATATATGACAATGACTTACCTTTTGTTTTGTATTTTGAGAGAAAGTTCAGGTTGGCATAGAACTCACAATCCTCCTGCCTCTGCCTTCCAAGTGCTGAGATTCCAGACATGTGCTGCTACCACGCCCAACTAGACCTGCCATTTGTGACAGTCTCTTCACAGGACCTGTGTGGCTGAGTAGCTCCAGAAACTTCTAGAAGAATTCCCCTGGAAAGTACAAGTCTGACAAGCTAAACAGGCAAACACAGTTGAAAGTTACGGAAGGTGACGAAGCCAAATTCAAACCGCGAAGTTCTAGCTTTTGCATTAGAACCTGGTTTAGCTATTTGTATTAGCTGCACACAGAACAATTCCAAAACGAAATGGATCAAAACAATCCAATTTTCTCAGTTTCTATGGCTCAAGAATCAGGGGGCAGCAGGTGTTATGGTTTCATCCAAAGGCACCAGAGGGGGAAAGATCTGCTTCCAAGATAACTCACATGGTCGAGGGCTGGATTGGGTTTCTGACAATCTGATGCAGGCTAATGGCCGAGAGACTCAGTGTCTTACAAGAGGACAGGCACAACTGGCTGCCCTCCATTCCTCACCACATGGGCCTTGTCATGCAGCAGGGAGCCTCATTCAGCACAGCAAGACAATCCATGGTTGAGACAGAAGTCACTGTTTGTAGTCCAGGACTTTTGTCATATCCAGTTCCTTAGAGGCACGTCATTAATGCCTCTCACACTCAATCCCACAGGAAATCTATGCTCTGTTTCTATGTATGCTGGGTTAAAATGGAGTCTATGGGATGGAAGTAAAGGAATGCCCTGTGAATGGAAAAATATTAGAGCCCCAAAAAATGTCTGGAAAAAATTAGTGGTTTTGTTAAAAGGAATAATAGTCAAATCAGTAGTTGACATCCATTGTAGTGAGTTTTTACCTCTCTCTTGAGAAAGCAGCTGACCCTGGGGGGAAAAAAAAGTTTAGCTGCTCAAACATTTTTCGGTCAATGAGGAATTAATCAGATACTGTACTGATGATTAATTTTCCAAGAAAAAGAATACAAGTCTACTCCTATGGTGTGTGATGGCTGTGACTGTCTTTTGTAAATTGTCACAGTTTTGCACGCATTTGGTGGCAAATTTGCATCATAGCGATGTAAAATTGTTGCACAGAAGGCACAAACTGAGTCTTATGAAGAGAGCATCATTTTAAACTAAAAGCCCTTCTAGGCAGCATGGTAATAGATGAATTTTAAAAAATGTAACCATTTGTGCTTAACAAAATACTACACTTCCTGAGTATACCAGTCAAAATGGGTGTACCAGTCGAAATGCATCAACCATCAACTTTTAAACCCTACTTCCTTTCATGGTTACAATATCTGAGTTGTTACAAATATTAAGAATCATCAAGTAGTATTTTTCACACCACACTAGTAAGTCAAGAAAACAGTTTGGTAGATTGTGATAAATGTTTTTATATCACAATTTTATTATGATAAATAATGCCATATTATGACATATTTATATATATTTACCATTATAACCATTTTGTTACAACTCAATGGCATTTAGTACATTTCAAGTATTATTTAACCCTCACCATCATCTATTGTCAGAACATTTCCATTATCCCAAACAGAAACTGTAGCTTAAGTAGTAACTTCCCATTTACTTTTTCCTGACCCTGTAATCTCTCTGTGCTCCTTAGGGTTGGCTTGGAATTTACTGTATATCCCAGGTTGGCTTTAAATTTATGGCACTCCTCCTGCCTCAGCCTACTGAGTGCTGGGATTATAGGTGCCCCTGATAATCTCTAATCAACTTTCCTCCTCTAAGGATTTGCCTATTCTACATAGTTCACGTAAGTAAAATAGTGCTATTTGTCCTTTTTCAGCTCTATCTTATTTTACTTGGCAGAATATTTTCAAGGTTAATTCATATTGGGTAATCAATCAGTGCTCCATTATTTTAGCCTAACAATGTTCATTATATGGAAGCATCTCAATTTTTTACATACACACTTGTATCTGTGTGTGTGTGTGTGTGTGTGTGTGTGTAGAAAAGGGCACTTAAGTGTGCGTGTCTGTGGAGACCCAAAGGTAGCATTGGGAATCGTCATGGATTGCTCTTCCACCTTATTGCTTTGCTTTAGTGTTCCTATGCTCTGCCCTCCAGGACAGAAATTACAGGGCAATGCCGTTATCTGCCAGGCATTTTTACCTAGTATCTGGGAATCTGAACTCAGGTCCTTTTGCTTGCGAGGTAAAAGCTTTAACCCCTGAGCCATCTCCCTAGCCTGCACCTCAGTTTTTAATTCATTCATTTGTCCTTCATCATTTGAACTGTGTACACCTCTTAGATATTGTACAATGTTGCTAAGCACCACTGGTGTACAGTTTCTGTTTAGCCCGTTTTTGAATGTTCAGAGTGTACACCTACCAGTAGAATCATTGGATCATATGGCAATTCTATGTTTAACCTTTTGAGAGCTGGTGAACTGTTTTCCACAGCAGCTGCACCATTTTACATTCCTACCAGCAATGCTTGAGAGTTCCAATTTCTCCATACCCTTCCAAACACTTGTGATGGCCCATGTTTTTGGATGACAGCCATCCTGATGAGTATGAAGTGGTAGCTTCTTGTGGTTTCTATTTGTATTTTCCCAACACTATGATGCCGACTGATTAGTTGTTTATCTTCTACAGAAAAATGTCTATTTAAGTCTTTGCCTATATTCAAATTCAGTTGCATACTTTGTTGTTGGGTTACAAAGAGTGTTTTCTACATTTTGAAGGTAGAAATACATAACTTGGCTACATAACTCGAAGCTATTTTGCTCATTTGTGGGGTTTCTCTCTCTCTCTCTCAGGGTGACCTTTAACTTGCCTTGTAAACTGATGCCCTTTTGGATTTTGTTGCTCTAAAAGGGGCTGTTGGATCTCTCTCTGGATCCATAGTAATTTGAAACATTTCATCTTAGTGGAAGTAAGGGTCGGGAGGTTCCTGAAACTAACAAGATTCAGGGGGAGACTTCTCCCCAAGGGAAAGAAAGCAGTAAAGAAGTGCTGGGGGAAGAGCTTCTTCAGCCACACAGGCAGTCTGGAGGAAGCTGAGCAGCCCAGCAATCAGGAGGACACTCTCTGAGGAGCTGAACTGGCAAAAATCCTGCGGAGAATTCCAGGGTTGCAGCTTTCTTGAGTCTCACCCATGTTGGGATGTGTTTTCTGGTGCTGGAGTTGCCTTTGAGTCATCTTGGCTCCTGTAAGTAAGCCTTCCCCATAGACCTGTCAAAGTAAGGCCAATAAACTCATTGATTTGCTAAATTAAACTTTCTTGCAATCATTACTTATGTCCCTATCTGAGACAAGTAAGTGTTTGCCGGGCATCTCCCTAGGAAAAGTTTCATCCAGGGACTGGAGAGGTGGTTCAGGGGTTAAAGCCTTTGCCTTGCAGGCGGAAGGTCCTGAGTTCAGATCCTAGACCCCACGTATAGACGCCAGGCGGAAGCGGGGGCGGCCTGTGATTCTGGTCCTGGTAGGGCAGAGCCTGTGAATCCCAGGGCAGAGTAAACAAGGAGGAGGTGGAGGCGGTCCATGGTGGTTCCCGAATTCGTCCGTGGTTCTACACACACACACATACATACACACACATACATATACACACACAATTGAATAAAAAAAATTAAAAAAAGTTTCATCCAATAACATGACCTTGAACTTCAGACCCTCTGGCCTCCATCCACACTTTCCCAAGATGACTTGAACTTCAGACCCTCCTGCCTCCATCACACCCACACTTTCCCAAATGCTGGGATTACACACATAAGCCACCAAATTCAGTTGATGTAGATCTAGGGATTGAGCGTGAGGCCTTGTGCATGCTAAACAAGTACTCTATCAACTCTGCTGTGTCCCGTATTACAAAAAGTTTTCGTCTCTATATGGTCCAACTCATATAAGTTTTCTTTCACTTCCTTTGTCCTTCATGTCACTTCCTGTATTTTGATGTCATATTTAGGTAAGTATCTTAATGAAATACAATAGAAAGATCACAGATGCTCACACAGGATAAACGTTAATGAAACCCTTGTTTCATTATGTGCATCGGGAAATATCTTCATGTAAAATGCATTTGTTTGACTAGGTCAGTCAAAAAATTGCGAAGTTCACAGAGGTACAGCAATTCCCAGCCACATACTTGAATATTCTCCTTCTCCCCTCTACTTAAACATAAAAGCCTCTGCTGACAGGGAGTTTATTCCCTTTCAAAGCTGCCTCCTGGCATTTCAATAAAAATTGCAAACTGATCATAAGCACCTAAATATCTTCCAAATGCCCAAAATGGCAGAAAAATATTATTTATGTACACCACCAATTAAAGGCAAATGTTTCGGATTAGAAATTCTGAAGCACTTTTAAAGGGAAAATTATAAGGCAAGACCAAATTTATGACCCAAATCCAGAGAGGACAAAGGGAGAGTCTGAAAGCAATGAATATAAGGATCACCACATAATCATAACCAAAAGGTAGTTGATTTAAAGACTACATGTCTGTAACTCAGCAGTGGATAGCAGCAAGAGTCACACTGCCTAGAAGGGGTGACTGTGGAGCACTTATGCCTAAAGTGCAACATCTAACCTTCTCCCCTCTAAGATCAGGAAATAGCCCAGAAAAGGGAGCTGAAAGAGTCCAAAGACTACGCTTAGCCCTAAGCAGAGAAACCTCTCATAGCAGGAACCAGGGGTGAATGCTGGGAACCATGACTGCATGAGAGATGGAGAATAAGAAGGTCAGGACTCAAGCTGCAGCATCACATGTAGACTACTGTAATGGTTACTCTTAACCGTTGCTGTGAGAGAGCACCCAAAGTCGAACAACTTAAGGAAGAAGGGGAGATTTATCCACGTTGTGGTTCCAGAGGGGAGATACAGTCTTTCATGGCGGAGGCAGCATGACTGGCTGGTTGAAGCTAGAGTCAGGCTAAGTCACTCCCATCCATGATGGCTGAAGACTGGAGGACTCCTGCAGAGTCTCTCTTCCCAGTCTCCTCTTCTAGGTTCCTTTTATCTGGTCACTACTGGGAGATTCCAGTGAGATCTAGGGAGGTTCCATTCAGATCTAGGGCCAGTCTTGTATTGATCTAGATAATCTCTTCGAGTGGTCTCAGCTGATCTTAGTTAATGCCAGGTGTGGTCAAGTGGACAACCAAGATTAACTATCACAAATACTCAGAGGTTTGGGGATCTTTGTGGAAGAGGGAATGGAAAGAACTTAAGAGCTAGAAGACATGGAAAAGGATTTGGAAATGCCATCCTGCTAAAATGACATAGTCATGGCAACCATGACCCCAAACAGAGGTGGTTATTGATACCGAGACTCCAATGGTCAGATAAGAAATGAGGGGAAACCCACGGTCTCTTGCAAAGGACTAATGAATAGTGGGCAACTAACCCATTCACAGAAGGAGATAAAAATAGCCATGTGCGTGCTTACTGGGCAGCCTACTAAGCTCCAAGAGATAGTCACAAAACTAGGATCACACAAAAGGCCCTGGTTAAATCCAATGGGAAACAAAACAAAAGGACTCGAATATGGGAGGAAGACTTATAGAGAAGTGAGGGAGGGAGAAAGGGAGGGAAGGAGGGAAATAAGAAAAGGTAGAAAAGGAGAGTGTGGCACTATTGATTCAGGGAGGCCCTAGCCCAGGCTCCCAAATCCAGGAGGTCTGGCTACAGATAAGCCTGGAAAGGAACCATACAGGCAGAGGGATGGACAACTTTAATGGGCGGAGGAATGAACAGCCAATGGAAAGGAGGGATGAACAACCAATAGGAAGTGGCGATCTAACCTGGACACCTAGTAAACAGCTAAATGATTGGTGGCTGCTCCCTCCTGCCCTGAGCAGAGGGGTGGCCACACCTGATTGGACCCTGACACTATATAAGCCCAAACACTTCCTGAGTAAAGTCTGAGTCTGCAGCCAACTCGTTGTCTGCGTGCAGTTTCTCACCTGACTCCCGGGGTCTGAGTGGTGACCCCGTCGCTGGCTCATCTATTCTCCTTGTGCCCATGAACACCCCCCTGCCCTACCCTGCTGGGGATTTGGCAACAGGAGAGTAATCTAGGACGTATTACATGTATGAAACTCAAAGAGCAAAATTTATCAATAGACAAGTATGACTTCACATTCAGCCAGCTGGGGAGCTTTGTAAAAATGATAGCACAGGGCTGGAGAGATGGCTCAGGGGTTAAGATGTCTTGTGAGCAGAAGGGCCTGAGTTCTGATACCAGGTGATAAATGCCAGGCAGAAACAGCAGTGGCCTGTACTTCCGGCCCTGGTGGGCAGAGCCTGGAAATCCCAGAGTGAACCAAAAAGGAGATAGAAACAATCCAAGATGATTCCCAAAGTCACCTTTGGTCCTCCCCTGGGACACACAACCCTCTCAAACACACACACATATACACACACATGCACACACAAATGCAAAATAAATAAAAAAATAAATGCTTGCTTCAGCAGCACATACACTAAAATTGGAACAACACAGAAGATTAGCATAACCCGTGCACAAGGAAGGATGACACGCAAATTTGTGCAGTGTTCCATATTTAAAAAATAATAATTTTAAAAATAGTAGTACAACCACAGAGAAGCATCTCTTTGTAATGGAGGGCATTTGTATGCAGAGAATCACAACTGGCTGAAGTGCAGAGAAAAAGTGAGTGGGGACTGCTTGTCCCTAAAAAGAACTAATCATCTGCTCTCCAAGACCCAGGAAAAAATGCAGAAGAGGATAGTGAGAATTGAAAGCCACAGGGTAGGAAGACAGTATGTTCTGGACATGACAGGGCTGCTGCAGCCATGAACTCACCACAGCTGCACTTACAAGACCAGCACTAGGTTTGGCCTGTGAACATTTCATCATGGAAGGGGAAGATTCCAGGAGGCACCGCTCCTTCCTTGGGGACTACAGAGGGTCAGGGATGACTTCGGGGAGGGGAAGGACTTTCTTCTGTGCTTGTTCCCACTGATCCAGCAAGTGCTCAGGCGCATGCTAGCACAGGCAAGAAGCTGAAAGTCGGCCTCAGCCCACACATGCAGAAAGACAAACAATTAGGAGGGAGCCCGGGAAGAAGGTATGGATGGGAAAAAGAAGAGGATGGGGATTGGGTGATATGAGGTGAAAATAACTCAAATTCATGGTGCTCATCTATGAAACTGTCAAAGAATAAAACATTTTTTAAAAAGTGTGTATCAGTGACTGGGGAGATGATCAGGACTTCAGAACACCAGAACCTATGTAAAAACTCAGCAGGCATGGAGGCTGCTTTAATTCTAGGAAGACAAAGAAGGAACACAGGAAATTCCAAGGATGAGCAGACTAGTTAGACTAGCTGATCATTGAGCTCTGTGTTCATTTGAGAGACCCTGCCTTAATAAAAACTGAAAAACAGGGCTGGAAAGATGGCTTGGGGCCTCGAAAGCAGAAGAACCTGAGTTCGAATCCCAGGTCCCACAGAAAAAATAAAGCACCAGGTGGAAACAATGGGGGCCTGTACTTCCTGCCCTAGTGGGCAGGGCCTGGAAATGCCAGAGTAAAGCAAAAAAAGAGAAGCAATCCAGGATGATTCCTGAAGTCAACCTGGGTCCTCCACGGGGACACAGAGTGCTGATACACACACACACACACACACACACACACACACACAAATACCTGGAGAGCCATGTAAGACATTGCTGACATCAAATATCAAATTCAGACCTCCACACATATGCACTCCTAGATGCATATGTATCCCCCCATGTATCCCCACACACATGAACATGAATACACATGCATGCTCACCCCATACATACATACTCATGCAAAAAATAACAACACTCGTGCATCTGCTCTAGAGAGTTACACTCGGCCCCCAGTACATAGGGACTTTCTAAGAAATCCCAGGGGACTCTGTGTGCTGTTACAGTTAAGAACCTCTGCATTAAATTAAGGGCCTATAATCCTAGTTTGTAGTCAAGATTATTGAATCATGTTAAACTTCATCCTGATGGCCATTATTTTCTCTGTTGCTGTGGTTAATCGAGGTTACCATATCTCCCCACAAAAGAGCAAACCGAAATACTAAACAGCAAACATGATTATGATATAGTTCTATGGTAGAGGAGTGGTTCAAAATACAAATTGGAGCTGGGCTAGCAGTGCACACCTGCAAGCCCAGAACTAGGAAGCTGAGGCAGGAAGATGGTGAGTTTGAAGCTAGCCTAAGCTATAAAATGAGAACCTGGCTCAAAAAAAAAAAAAAACAAAAAACAAAACAAAAAAAAAACCCTGCTAGGATTTAGAGATGACTCAGGGGTTAATCCTCTGTCTCAAAAATAGAAGATCTCAAATTTGGATCCCATATCCCATGTAAAATGTGATGGAAATAGCAGCGCCCTTCACTTCTGGCCCTGGAAGGTGGAGCTTGGGAAACTTCAGAGCAAAGCAAAGAGGAAGCAGCACAATCCAGGGTGATTCCTGAAGTCACCCTTGGACCACCACAGGCACACACAGTGCCCTCTAATACACACACACACACACACACACACACACACACACACACACTCGGGAGCATGCAAAAAAAAATTAAATCCCTACAAACTGGACCAAAATCAGATGAATTGAAATCCCAGTAGTTTGAACAAGCAGAGTATGAAATCTCCCTCCCCTTCCCAAGAATTCAGTTGAAAGACTGCACTGACAGTTTCCTCGGTCAACAGGATGTGTTACAAGGGAGTGGCAGTAAGTTTTTCAGCAACTCAGACAAATGTGAAATGAAACCTAAAAATGCCATTTGCAAGTGCTAAAAGGTCCTCTATGCTCTGGGTTTGCTTCAACTTGTCAAGAAAAGTCGTCAGAACAAGACGTGATGGTCCACGCTTATAAGCTCAGCACTCGCTTTGGCAGACTCAGCAGGGATGAGAGTTTGAGACAAGCTTGGGCTATATGGTGAGATCCTGTCTCAATAGAAGAGAGGAGGGGAAGGGAGGGAGAGGAAGAGAAGGGCAGGGGAGGAGAGAAGAAAGGAGGAGAGAGTTGGGAAGAAGAGGCAAGAGGGGAGGGGAAGGGAGGGAAAGAAGGATGGGAAAGGAGGGGACAGGAAGGAGAGAGGAGAGGTCATCTGGCAGCAGCCTGTGCAGATGAAAATTTGGTGAGCAGATCTTCACTGTTAAATAACACAGAGCAGAAAGCACGGTCTGCTGCTTCCTGACTCTCAGGTTTCTGGCAAGGAATTCTGATGAATACAGTCTCGGTCAGACTTGGCCTAGCAGGAAATCCAGGACACAAAAAAATAAACAAATTTTTCAATGCACACCAAAGGGAATAGGATGAAGGCTGAGCTGGAGAAGTAATTTCCAGGTGCCACTATCAAATGTTGCAATTCTATTCAGAGAGACTTGCACAGACTTCCTTGGGGACAGTGTAAGAAGGACAAAAAAACTTCATGGTATGAGTCACATGCTTCCTTCACTACATTCAGTTCCAAAAGGAGAAAGATTTTTCATGCTGTAAATCCTGAGTTTCCTTGTTTAAAGAATCCACAAGAAAACCCACAAAAAGTTGTTTTTTTAAATTTTTATTTTGTGTGTGTGTGTGTGTGTGTGTGAGAGAGAGAGAGAGAGAGAGAGAGAGAGAGAGAGAGAGAGGGAGGATACTGTGTGTCCCTGGGGAGGACCAAGGGTGACTTCAGTAATCATTCTTTCTTTCTTCCCTCTGGGGTTTCCCAGGCTCCACCACCAGGGCCGAGAGTGCAGGCCACTGCCATCTCTGCCTGGCGGTTTTTTTGTTTGTTTGTTTTTTTATTTCTACTCATACAACTTTAACAGGTACACCGGTCCCCTCCCTCCCTCCAACCTCCCACCGCCCTGTGCCCCCCCTCCCCTCCACCCTCCCCATCCCTGGAGCATCCTTTAATGTGCATGCCAGACTCTCCTCTGGGTTCTCCTCTCTGATGAAGTGCAAGGACCCAGTTCTGCCTGGCGTTTTTACATGGGACCTAGATCTGAACTCAGGACCTTCTGCTTGCAAGGCCGAATATTAACCCCTGAGCCATCTCTCCAGCCAGAGAGTTGGGTTTTTTAAGCTTATTTTTTCCCTTTGTGTGTGTGTGTGTGTGTGTGTGTGTGTGTGTGTGTGTGTGTGTGTGTGTGTTTGTATGTAGGTGAAAGCACATGTGTATGCAGGTGCACATACACATAAGTACACACACCTGTAGAGTCCTGAAATATTGGGAATCATCCCAGATTGCTCTACAAAATCAAACCCAGAGGTCACCAGTAGGGTCTAGTCTGACTAGCCAACTTGCTCTGGGGATTCCCAGTCGCTGCCTTCCTGGGTTGGAATTGTAGGTGGGCTACCACATCCACACTGTATTTTGTGAGGAATCTGGGGATCTGAATTCTATTGTTTTTCCTTGTGTAGCAAACACTTTAACCACCCAGCCATCTTCCAGCCCAAGAAATAATAATAATAATAATAATAATAATAATAATAATAAAAACTCTGTAGATTCCAGTTGAAAAGAAAAAGGTCGAGGTTGGAAAGTCATTGCGCGGGAGATTTTCAGAGATAGCTTGCCAGTGGCGTGAGATGCTCCCACAACAGTGGGAGGAAAGAACATTTAAGACATTAGGTGGGAATTAAAAATGTATTTCTTCTTTGGCTCTTCTCATGAGATGAAAGTAAAGCTACAAATGACATGTTAAACATTTTAGCTGCTGACCTAGATTTCTTTGGATGGATGCCTTGCAAGAAATGAATCACATAAGGACCTGACTTACACAAAAATTATAAAAGCTAGATGTAGCCAATAAAAGATAGCCAAGAGTGAATTACAACTCAGGTCTGAGAAGAGATTTAAAGAAGCTATCACATTCATAAAAAGAGAATTTGGTCATTGCAGACAAACCTACTAAAGATGGGAAAAATAAAAATTTTAATATCAAAAACTCTAGGTAGAGAAGAGGTTTTTCTGAGTCACTTTCTTGGAACACTATGCAAACAGGAAATGAAAGAGATTAAAACGTAAGAGAGAAGTGAGGAGGACAAGAATAGATTGAAATGTATCACCACTGATCTAAGTGAAGTCCAGGGGAGAAAGTAACTGGTAAATGAGATCAAAATTCTCCCAGGGCTAGGCTCTATCTCACAAGCAGAAGGTCCTGAGTTTAGATCCTAGGTCCCATGTAAAAAAAACACCAGGCAGAAATGGTGGCAGCCTGTACTTCCAGCCCTGGTGGGCAGAGCTTGGGAAATCCCAGAGAAGCAAAAAGGAGGTAGAAGCAACGCAGAATGATTCTCAAAGTCACCCTTGGTCCTCCCCAGGGACACACAGTGTCGTCTGATACAATAAATAAATAAATAAATAAATAAATAAATAAATAATAAGTGAGTAAATAAATAAATAAATAAAATATTTTTTAAAAAATTCTCCCAAGATGAAAGATGACAACTTTCACATTTAAGATCAAACTTAAAACTGTTTTACTATCCTAAGTCCGGGTATATACTGATTAGAGGGTAAATGGTTGAGTAAAGAAACTTCTATTCTCCTATTTGGCATTAGCCTTCAATCGTCTCTCAGAGCAGTGTAGTGTTTCTTGAGATCTTCCCTCATCCATGGTGAAATGTTGATCAGGCAACTAATATGCAGGTCCAGAGGAGACAGACATCGCTGTAGTGAGATGTTGGCTGCAGAAGCCCTGTCATTACCATATGATCTCTCTGGCAGCACCCCCTTTCCACCCTCAGACTTACACTTTTACTGCCCCCTCTTCCACAATGCTCCCTAAGCCTTGGAGATGATGTGGTTTTGATATCATGTTTAGAAATGAGTTCACAGTCACTTACTCTCTGTACTTGGGCAAGTTGTGGTTCTCTGCATTAAATACCTTCCATCACAAAAGGATGCTTCTGAATGCTGAGAGCTTCTCTGATCTATTAGTATAATGATAAGTGTTTAGATAGCACTCACTGCTATTTTTAAATGCTATTTAAAATGGGAATGTGTGGGACTGGGCGGATGGCTTAGAAGTTAAAGTGTTTGCCACACAAGCAAAAGGACCAGAGTTTAGATTCCCAGATTCCATGTAAAATACCAGGTAGACATAGTCGCCTGCCTGTAATTCCAGCCCCAGAAGGTGGAGGCTGGGAATTCTCACAGAAAGCTGGCTAGCCAGACTAGCCCTATAGGTAAGCTCTGAGTTTAATAGTAGATCCAGGGTCACAACAAAATAGAACAATGATGGACGATTCCTGATATTAACCTCATGTCAACAATCACATGTGTACCCACTTACACGAGGGTGGCCACCCACAGATAAACACATACATGCAATCCCCCCCCACAGAGATGTACATAAAAACGGGGGGAGGGGGGAGAATGTAATAGTAAAACTTCAACTGCCAAGAGTGAGAACAGGGTAAAAACGTTTTCAGACATGTAAGCACCAAATTTTGCCCCTCTAGACCTTTTTCAGGAATTTCGAGGATTTGTCCCAGCATGTGACAAGATGGTATAAGCCTAGAAAGAGAAAGGTAGGGAAAAGTTTTTTTTAAAAAAAATTAATGTCTATGTAACTAGGAACGCATCCAAGGGCAGCAGCTGCAGAAATGGACTTGGAAAGAAATCAAGCCAGTTGGAACACTGAGAAAGAGGATCCCAGGGGGGAATTTTTTGGGACTAAAATCCACCCAATAAAGAGCTCCAAAAAATGACTTCGATAGTTGGTGGTAAATATCGACGCCATATAAATTTAGAACTAATACTATCCAACTGTAGAACAGAATGCAAATTTCAAATACTTCAGTAAACTTGAAGGAAATAGGAAGGGAAACACACACACATAAAGAAAGGTAGTTTTCTCTTTGTAGCAAGAGTGGCCTACGTGCCGGTCGGCCAAACCCTCCCACCAGGCACAACCAGAACAAATGGATGAGGGATTGTTTCCAGTCTTGCAGAACGCATCAGGCCACTCCCAGTGCAGGAGGCCAAGAGGAGACCCGGGGCCTCTGCTGCTTTCAGGCATTTGCACTGATTTGAAGGCAGCAGCTAGAAATCTGAGAGCTGAGCCAGGAGCAATGACTCACAGACAGAAACAGTGCAGGGCTTCCAGAAGTCTCCAAGGGACAGAGACGTGCTGCGGTCTGAATGTTCCCTCCGAAATTCATTTGGAGTTCAATGGTTGTTGCAACCTTGTTGGGGGGGGGAGCTTTTGAGAGGTGGTTACATCCTGAGGGCTCTGCCCTTACAAATATCCAAGTCCTTGAATATTGTGGTCATTAGCTTCTCTCTCTCTCTCCCCCCTCCTCTTTCCACTTCCTCTCTCCCCTTTCTTCCTCCTCCTTCCCTCTCCAATCTCTCTCCCTCCCTCCCTTCATCCTTCTCTTCTCCCTCATATTTTCCATCACATTAAGATACCAGATGTAGCCCCTCGATCTCATACTTTCCAACCTTCAGAATCACAAGCCAAATAAACTTCTATTGCTTATAAATTACCTGATCTAAATGAGACCCTGTCTCAAAAAAAAAAAAAAAAAAAGGCTGGCAAGATGGCTCAGTGCATAAAAACTCCTGTGTGAAAACCTGGCAATCTGAGCTCAAACTCTGAGGCTGACATGGCAAAGTAAGCCTCTGAAAGGTCTCTGACTACCACATGTGCTCAGTAGCATGTGCATGCTCTCTCTCTCTCTCTCTCTCTCACACACACACACACACACACACACAAACACAAACAAAATGTTAAAAATAAATCAAGTGTCAAATAATGAAGATATGGAAAGCTTGAATAATATACTTCAGCAAGCCAAATTTTCTCTACAACTTTATACCTATCAATGGCAAAATGATACTACTTTATATTATGCTAATGTCTATGTTTTGGTTCCAAAAAATGTTCATCATATTTTTCCCAAAAGAAAGCTTTAAAAATTCCAAAAAATACAGAGGTTACACAAGCCATTGGCACTTTGCACTCAAGGCAAATATATTGGTGATTCACGCTAAAAATTAGAAGCTGTATTACTTGTAAGGTAAGTATTGCTATAAAGAAGAAATCAGAGCCAGTATGCAAAATGATCTAGAATAATGAAAAAGAGTGATTTATATGTATGCCAATGAAATGTGCAGCTCTCAGGGACCTCCTTTGAAAAGAAACAGAAACAAATGCGCATAAAACAGAATAAATTTTCATTAGAAAGCCAAGTTAAGCAGAAGAAAATGAGAAATGGAAATTTGTAACAATGAATCAGAAGGGGAAAGAAGAGAAGTAGGGATGAAAATGAATCTTTAAAATAATATATGAAAATATCAAACAATAAAACCAGTTTTGAAAAGAAAAAAAGTTTTAAAAACAATGAATCAGGAAAGAGGGAGAGAGCTCAGTTGGTAAAGTGCCTCTTGCAAGCGTGAGGAGCTGAGTTAATCTCCATAACCCACTTGAAAAAAAAAAGCCAGATTTGAGTTGGACAGATGGCTCCGTTCAAGCCTTTGTCTCACAAAAAAAGAACCTGAGTTCAGATCCCCAAGTCCCATGTAAAAATGCCCAGTAAGTATGGTGGCCTACTTATAATTCCAGACCTGAAAGGTGGAGCCTGAGCCTCCCCAGAAATGCTGGCTCCTGAGGCTAAGCCCTATAGATGAGCTTCGGGTTTAAAAAGCATAAGGTGAAGTGGGCCACACATGGGAAAAGGCTTGAAATCAGGAAGGAGTCTGGGAGGGAAGAAGAGTTTTAATAGGAAAAGCAGAGGGTGGGATTGGGGATGAAGGTGTAGAAATATCAGAAAATCACTATAGTCATATATAAAACACCACAAGAGTAGAAAATTAAGGAAAAGAAAAGGAGAAATAAGGTGAGCTATTGAGGATGATTCCAGATATCAACCTTAAGTCTCTACATGTGTGTGCATGCACACCCATACACAGACGTGCCTACACATGTGTGAACATATATGCACACACATGAAAATGATGGGGAGAGCCAGACATGATGACACATCCTTGAAATCTCAGCACTGAGGAAGTGTAAACGGGGGATTCCTGGGGGCTCCCTGGCCAGCCAGCCTAGCTGGGGGGAGGGAGGAAGAGAGAGCAGTACAGGAGAAAGAGAGAGAGGGAGAGTGCAATGCAGAAGAGAGAGAGAGAGAGAGAGAGTGTGTCCTCACACATGTGCATGCAGGTAGAGGCCTCAGGAAGATGTCAGATGTCTTCCTCTATTTGCTCTCCACCTTCCTTTTTGAAACAGGAATATTTGGGGCTGAAGAGGTGGCTCAGGGGTTAAGCCTCTGCCTTGTAGGCAGAAGGTCCTGAGTTCGGATCCTAGACCCCACATATAGACCAGGCAGGAGCCTGGTAGGGAGGAGCCTGTGAATCCCGGGGGAGAGTAAACAGGGAGGAGGTAGAGGCAGTCCATGGTGGTTCCCAAATTCGCCCGTGGTTCTACACACACATACACACACACACACACATACACACACACACATACATGCACAATTGAATAAATAATAAATAATAAAAAAGAAACAGGAATATTTATCTCACTGAATGTGGAGCCCACCAATTCAGTTAGACTGGCTAGCTGGTCAGCCCCTGGGAGCCTCTGCACACAGCTCCAGGAGCTAGGACTCCAGATGCACACCCAGCTTTTATGTGGGTAGTAGGGGATCTGAACTCAGACCTTAATGCTTGCATAGCATTTACCCACTGAATGATCTTCCCAGCCCTGTTGTGTGCATGTGCATGTGTGTGTGTGTGTGTGTGTGTGTGTGTGTGTGTGTTTCCTTTGAGGCAAGGTTTCACGGAGTCCAGAATGGTATCAAACTCACTATGTAGACAAGGATGGCCTTGAACTCCTGATCCTCCACTTCACCTCCCAAATGCTGAGACTGCAGGAGCATGTCACCACACCAGACAAGAACCAGCTGTTTAGATGCTGGTCTCGTTCTTCAACATGCCCTGAGGTCACATCTTTATTTTACATTTTATTTTTTTATTTATTCATTTTTTATTTATTTATGAAAGAGAGAAAGAAAGAGAAAGAGATGCATGAAACATGTGGAGGTCAGAGGACAATTTTCAGAAGTTAGTTTTCTCCTTTCCACAATGTGGACTCTAGGACTCACTATATTCATATACAAAACATCAAAAGAGCAGAAAAAATAAGAGAAAAAAGGAATAAGTACAGAGCTCTTGAGGATGACTCCAGATACCAACCTTAAGTCTCCACATGCATGTTCATGCACATCCATACACACACGTGCCAAGAATCTAACTCAGGTTGCCCGGTTTGAATGCAGGCACCTTTACCCATTGAGCTATGTCCATGGTCACTTGGTAATTTTTTTCCTAGCAGCACTGAGTATTGAACCAGTGACCTCTCATGTGCTAGGCAAGCATCCTACCACTGAGCTACTGCCCCAACCCTCGCATCTGCTTTAGTTGGCAAAGTTCAAAAGACAGTAGGAAACTTGTGATGCTCTGGGCCTTGGAATAAAATGATCTACTTCTAAAAGGTCCCTTCTTTCACAGAATTATTCTTGAAGTCACATGACAGAGTGGTGACTTCATATGCCACGTGACACCTAAATATGTACAGAGAAAGTGGATAGCGACAACTTCATCCTCAAACATATGAGTCTTGGCATCTTGCACGGTAAACACTGGACCCAACCCAAATACTTCCCAGTTAGTCATTTGTATTGCCAAATCTTCATGGTTGGGTGGCAAGCATATGATCCTCAGGACAGTACAAGTTGTCATGAACATGATTTCAACCATTAAGTGCTTTGGGTCCTGGAACACCAAGAGCAGCAAGAAAATCACTCACTGTTGCTGCCTATAGAGAGCTTTAACGCATTTGACCCTTCCTTCTCCACCCCATTTGTTCAGTCTCCTATAACACTTACACTCTTGTTGCAGTTCTATGGGTTGCAGATTTTCCTTACTCCTCTCCAAGTCTAGTTGGATTGCAGAGTTAAGCTTATGATGATGAATACAAACTAAATGACGAAGGTTAATGAGACGGCTCAGTGGGTAAGGTGCCTGCTCACAATCCTGGTGACCTAACTTTCATCTGTGGAAGCCAAGGAGGATCACCCCAAGTTTGAAGCCAGAATGATCTATTTAGCAAATTCCAGGCTGGTCAGGGCTACCTAGTTAGACCCTGTATTAAACAACAACAACAACAGGGCTGGAGAGATGGTTCAGGGGTTTAGACTTTGTCTCACAAACAGAAGGTCCTGAGTTCGGGTCCCAAGTTTCACATAAAAATGCCAGTCGAGGGGCTGGAGAGGTGGCTCAGGGGTTAAGCTTCTGCCTTGCAGGTGAAAGTTCCTGAGTTCGGATTCTAGACCCCATGTATAGACGACGCCGGGTGGAAGCCAGGGCGGTCTGCATTTCTGGTCCTGGTAGGGCGGAGTCTGTGAATCCTGGGGCAGAGTAAACAAGGAGGAGGTGGAGGCGGTCCATGGTGGTTCCTGAATTCACCCGTGGTTCTACACACACGTGCACACGCACACAATTGAATAAAAAAAAAAATGCCAGTCCAAAAGAGCAGTGGCCTGCACTTCCGCCTCTGGTGGGCGGAGCCTAGGAAATCCCAGAGCTAAGCAAGGAGGTAAAAACAATTCAGGATAATTTCCAAAGTCACCCTTGGTCCTCCACAGTGCTCTCTGATACACACACACACACACACACACACACACACACACACACACACGAACAACAACAACAACAAACATAACCAAAGAAAAACTATAGAAGAAATGCAGAATCATGGATCTCACTTCAAAGCCTTTGTTATGGTTCAGGTAAGTGTCTACCACCCAGTATGATGTTATGGAAGGCATGGGACCCTCAGTCCTTTCCTCTTCCTGTCTTCTGGTCTCTGCTCATGAGGTCAGCAAGTTTGAAATTCCACCATGATGTGCTGCCTTGGCACAAGCCTAAAAGCAATGAGGCCAAACAACTAAATTGGAACCTCTAGTTCTTGGAGTTAAAATGAACCTATTCTTTTTTTTAAAGTTTATCTACTGCAGATATTTATTACAGCGACAGAGAGCTGACTAACAAACACCCACTGAGTCAAAATGAGCATCTATTTTTATTCTTTTAGAGTTCCATACTTACATGAATGCAATGAACGTACATCATGTTTACCCCTTATTATCCAATCCTTTTCCAACTGTAAATCTTCTTCCCTCCCAACTAGTGTCCCTCCTACTTTCTTGTCTTTTCGTGTGTGTGGCCCACGTAGTTTCATCTGGATTCCCTGTACTGGCACGTCCCTGAGCACTTGCTGGAGCGTGGACGATGTATCAGTGAGCAAACTATTAGAACTAGCATTTCCACAACACCCCACAGTCGAGGGATCTGCACAGTGATGTAGAAGTGCTAACCTAAAGAAAATGGCATTTTCCAGAGAAAACTAGATACTAAACTCTCAAAAGAAAAATTGATGGAACAACTCACATATAAGAGCCCAGAAGAGTGCAAACCCTAGTCCCCCGTGCGGCCCCATTTCCACTCCAACAAGATGCAAGAAACGATCAAGAAGCAGAAAAAGCTCGCCAAACTGCAGCCACAAGTTCGCATTGGTGGGAAAGGAACTGCTCATAGAGAGAAGAAGGTGGTTCATAGAACCGCTGCAGCAGATGATAAAAAACTTCAGTTCTCCTTAAAGAAGTTAGGGGTAAACACTATTTCTGGTACTGAAGAAGTGAGTATGTTTACAAACCAAGGAACAGTGATTCACTTTAACAACCCTAAAGTTCAGGCATCTCTGCAGCAAACACTTGACCATTCCAGGCCATGCTGAGACAAACCAGCAGACAGAGATGCTTCCAGGCATCCCAAACCAACTTGGTGCAGACAGCCTGACTACTGTAAGACTGGCTGGAACCGGAGCAATCTGTGGGTGGAAAAGCATCACTCCCTATTGGAGAGGATGATGATGATGAAGATCCAGCTTCTGTGGAGAATTTCCATGAGGTTTCTAAGAATGAAGCAAACTGAATTGAGTCAACTTGTGAAGAAGGTAAAACTTGAAGACATTACTGGGAGCTGCTATTTTCTATGATCACTGCTAATACTGGGAGCTGCTATTTTCTATGATCACTGCTAAAATTCTTTTGTTTATGGATCTGGTAAAATCTAGATCTCTAAGATGAGCCCGAGCCCCTTGGATGCTGCAGCTCATTTCAGTTTTTGCTTGGACACAATTCATTCTTTACAGCACATTAAGTTGAAGAAGCCTGGGAATAAAGTTTGAGACAAAGGTTAATAAAAGTTCTTTGCGGCCATATACAAATTCAATGCTATACCAATTAAAATCCCAAAGAAATTCTTTAAAGAAGTTGACCAAACAATCTCAAAATTCATATGGAGGCACAAAAGACCCAGGATAGCAAAGACAATCCTGAGTAACAAAAACACTACTGGAGGTATCACCATACCAAACCTTAGTCTATATACTACAAATCTATAGTTATAAAAACAACCTGTTTTTATAACAAAATAGACACACAGATCAATGGACAAGGATTGAAGACCCAGATATAAGCCCACAAAATTACAGCCATTTGGTCTTTGACAAAGGGGCCCAAAAAATTCAATGGAAAAAGAACAGTATCTTCAACAAATGGTGCTGGCAAAACTGGATCTTCACACGCAGAAGATTAAAACTGGACCCGTACTTGTCACCATGTACAAGACTTAATTCCAAATGGATCAAGGACTTTGATATAAGGCCAGAGACTATAAAAACCATAGTTGAAAGGGTAGGGAACTCCCTCAAGCTGATTGGGCTAGGCCAACAGTTCCTAAACAGACATCCAATGGCACAGTCACTGCTACCAACTCTCAACAGTTGGGATCTTGTGAAATTAAAGAGCTTCTGTTCAGATAAAGAGATTGTAACACGAGCTCAAAGGCAACCCACAGAATGGGAGAAAATCTTCACTAACCACATATCTGATAGAGCTCTATTATCCAGAGTGCACAAAGAACTTAGAAAACTTAACACCAAGGAAACTAATGGCCCAATTAAAAAATGGGCCCTGGAATTTAAAAGAAACTTTACCAGGGATGAAATTAAAATGTCTAACAAATATCTTAAAAAATGCTCCACTTCCTTAGCCATCAGGGAAATGCAAATCAAAACTTCCCTGAGATATCATCTCACCCCGGCCAGAATGGCAAAAATCCACAATACAAACAACAACAAATGCTGGAGAGGATGTGGAGAGGGGGGAACTCTCCTACATTGCTGGTGGGAATACAGACTCATACAACCACTTTGGCGAGCCGTCTGGAGATTCTTAAAGAAATTAAAGATTGAAATGCCATATGACCCTACTATTCCACTTTTGGGAATAACCTCACAAACAGCAAAAATGCACCTCGATAGCACAAGCACGACCATGTTCATAGCAGCACTGTTTACAATAGCAAAGTCATGGAATCAACCCAAATGTCCAACAGTTGATGAGTGGATAAGGAAAATGCGGTACCTCTATACAATGGAGTTCTACTCAGGCATCCAAAATGATGAATTACTGGAATTTGCCGGGAAATGGATGTTATTAGAAACAAGTGAAGTATCCCAGACCCAGAAAATTAAGCGCTGTATGTACTCCCCAATAGGTAGCTCCTAGTACCAAACCCACCCAGCCCACCTAGAGACACTCAAGGGTAAATCTCTGTAATACCTACAGTAATTGCAAGATTATGAACAGGAGGGATGGGGTTGGAGGGCTACTCCAGACACAAGGAGAGAGGGGACCATGTTACAGCAGAGAAAATAGGCCTCGATCAAGGACTGCAAGTAAGTAATGAGACATCTGGTTAAGTTTACAGACTTTCGTTCCTGATCATTTACAACTGAGGGGGTATGATCTCACCAGAAGGGGAGGGCAAATAGTCTGGCAGATAAAAAGGAACCATTTTGCAAATGGGTGATTAACCCCTCCCTCACTGTGGTTTCCTACTTTTATTACATCTACCTTTGAATATACTCTTATAACAAGACTCTAGTTTAACAGCTTTTTATCTCTGGCCAGGGGGTAACATCCAGTACCCATCAGGATGGAGTGAAGGGCATTGCAGGAGCAGCAAAACTGCAAAAGAAAATCAACAAACCATAATCCAGAACTTCAGAGACTCTATATCAACCACCTAGAACTAGGCCAGCCTAATCTCTCCCCATCCTGAAGCTCAGGGAAATTTGCGGAAGAGGGGGCGGTAAGAGTGTAAGAGCACAAGGATGGGAGGAGCAATAATATGCAAGATACTCCACACAAGTTAGGGCTGAAGCAATCATAATTGGACATTGCATGCCCTGCGCAATGTCCAACACACGATTGACCCCACAAAGTCTAGCATTTGCTACAAGCACCAAGATCCTTGGAGGCAAGGGATTGACATATGCTTAAGGGGTACAAAGGGTTCAGGGAAATGCCACTGGGTCCTTGTACATCATCTGAGAGGAGGACCCAGAGGAAAGTTTGGCATGCACATTAAAGGATGCTCCAGGGATGGGGGGAGGCACTGGAGGATGGGGAGGGAAGGGTGAGGGGAGGGGAAGCAGGAGGGTGGGGGGTTGGGGAGGGAGGGAGGGAACCAGTGTACCTGTTAAGTTTGTATGAGTGGAAATAATAATGATAAAAAAAAAACAAACACACACTGGGTGGGCAATGTTCCCTGAAGAGCTGGCATCTGTCCATGCCCAGGGACGACCCAGCATTCATCTCCCCTACCTATGCCTGAACAAATCAGCCTTTGGAAGGGCACAGGTCCCTCCTGGTTTTTCCCTGGTCTAAAGGGAGAAGCCAAATCCATACCAAGCATTCATTTGTGATCCATTTAGGACACATGCAAGAGTGTCCGTGCTTTGCATATCACCATGCTAGGCCGAAGACCCTCCAGTCATGATCTCATGCAAGGTTGCACACCCTCCAGGGATTCCAGCTGTCTCTAGGACAGTACCTATGGAAGGAGGGGCATTCCCTTCTCTGTGCCTGGATTGCTCAGTAATCCAGAACCTAATCCTATCCTTTCCTGAAGTGTAGAGATGTGGCACACTGGGATGGAGCAGCAGGGGGCATCCTTTTAATATGCATGGGAGTTGTATTCCAACCAGCATTCTTTACTGGATAATGAACTTGAGGTTGGGTGTGTAGTTCAGTTGGTAGAGTGCCTAGTTTTTGAGAAGCTCTGGGTTCAATCTCCAGTACTGCAAAAACTGGGTGTGATGGTACCTGACTATAATCCCAGCACTTGGGAGGTGGGGACAGGAAAACTAGAAGTTCAAGTTCACTCTACTACATATCAATTCAAGAACAGCCTAACCTATCTACAAAAAAAGGGGGGGGGATAGAGAAGTTTAGTTTATCCTTTTAACTGTGTTTTTAAATGGGAAGACTAGTATATTTGAAGCTGCTATATTTTTTGTTATAATATCAATTTCTATGTAATAATTTGAAGTTTTATTATTTGATCAGGGAAAGGCTTTTTAAGTTTGGAATTTGTCTAAGGTAGAAGTTACAGAGTTTTTAAATCTTTTGTTATTTGTTAACTGATATTTGTAACTTGGGAGATTGCACATTAAAAACAAACAAATACACACAAAACAAACAAACAAACAAAAAAGACACAGAAGCTAGAAAAAAAAAGTTCTTTGCCTAGTGAAAAAAGGAGAGAGATCAGAAAAGCAAAGAGCTACTGTCATTGGAGAAGAGCAATCAGACTGTCGTAGTTAGTCCTGCTGCTGTGACATAACAGACTCCAGCAACTTAAGGGGAGAAAAGCAAGATTTGGTTGACTTGTAGTTCCAAAGAGGAGATACAGCCTGTGGCAACGGAAAAGGCGTGGCAGCTGGTCATGTCCATCACGGAGGCAGAGAGAGCAAACCGCAGACTGCTAACAGAAATAAGGCGGGGCTAACAACCTCCAAGCCCACCTCCTGAGACGTGCCTTCTTCAAGCAAGGCTCCCTCTCCTAAAGATACCACGACCTTTCCAAACATTGACAACAGCTAAAGATTCAAACACATGAGCCTATATTGACAATTCACATTCAAACCATGACACTCATTCAAATGCTTTCACTATCGAGTATTTACTGCCCAATCTTTAAAAACCACATCATACCTCTGGGTTTACAACTATTCCGGATTACGGGAATGTTTCTGAGTTTATCTACTCAAGCTAACCAAAGTTATACTGATATTCAAACATTAGTTTAAAAAATGAAGGAAACATCAGAATTATGTAGTTACAAAATCCTATATAAAATGCTAATCAGGGGCTGGAGAGGTGGCTCAGGGGTTAAGTCTCTGCCTTGCAGGCGGAAGGTCCTGAGTTCGGATCCTAGACCCCACGTATAGACGCCGGGCGGAAGCGGGGGCGGCCTGAGTTTCTGGTCCTGGTAGGGCGGAGCCTGTGAATCCCCCAGGGCAGAGTAAACAAGGAGGAGGTGGAGGCATCCATGGTGGTTCCCGAATTTGTCCATAGTTCTACACACACACACACATACACACCGCACACACACACACACACACAATTGAATAAATAAGAAATAAAAAAATTTTTTTAATTAAAAAAATAAAATAAAAAAAATGCTAATCAATTGAATGAAGAATATAATCCAAGAGCAATAGATCTGCCTCTCAATTAGAACACTTTCATCTTAGAAATGTATGGTTTAACTTTAGAAAAACCTATCCATGTAGGGGCTGGCATGGAAGTTCAGTTGGTAGAGTCCTTGTGCAGTATACATGAAGCCCTGGGATCAAACCCCAGCACTACAAAAGTATGATGTGGGCGAGCGTGCATTTAATCCTAGCACTTGAGAGGTGGATTTAAGAGGATAAGAAATTTAAGATCAATCTTGGACACATAGTGAGTTGAAAGCTACATGACATCCTGAGGTGGGGGGGGAACAGAGAGAAAACAGAAATAAAGAGAGACAGAGAAAGACCAAGAGAAATAGAGAGGCAGAGAGAAACTACCTATGTGATTCACTATACTTAGTGAACAGAGAGCAAGCAATTACATCACTAGGTATATAACATATACTTAATAATGCTGGTTGCTCCTATTTTAAAAACAGCTTTAATCAAAATCATGGAAGCAGTCAAGCATAGTGACTCATGTCTATAATATTGGCATTTGATTGACTGATATAGAAGAACTTTGAGTTTGAGGCCAGCCTAGTCAACAAAATGCATTCCAGGCCAGCCTGGGCTCCATAATGAGACCCTATCTCATGTAGTAATAATAAGGAAACTATCCAACCTGGATAAATACTATTTTACAACACCAACATTAAGTGGCCAAATACTGAATTGGTACCATTTAGATCAGAAATAACAGAAACGTCTGCTTCATCTTAAGATTTTCAGCTGACACAGGAGGCTAAAATAATTAACATCATCTCTGACATGACTGCACACATAAAAGTTCAAAAGTTTTCTAAAGCACAATTCAAATTAGGAATATAATCCAGTAATTTAACCAGATACACAAAAATATATGTAAATCAATAGCTATCCTCTATGCTCCAGCAGTATGCAAGCTGATACCAAAATTATCATGTACTCGTAAGAAAGGCTATCATCTTCATGATGAAAGCAATAATGTTTATGAAAAAGAGAAAGCAAAACCAGAATAATCAAAGAAACAGATGTGAGGGCAATCTGATAAGTCAGGCTCAATTTAACAATAAAAATTCATGCAATTCAAGTTTTTTAAAATTTCATTGGATCTTTTTAAAAATTTGTGTGCATGTGCATGCGTGCATGTGTGTGTGTGTGTGTGTGTGTGAGAGAGAGAGGGTACTGTGTGTCCCTGTGGAGGGTGACTTTGGGAATCATGATGGATTGCTTCTACCTCCTCCTAGTTTAGCTCTGGGATTTCTCAGGCTCTGCCCACCAGGGTCGGAAGTGCATGTCCTGGCTGTTTTTTGCCTGGCATTTTTATATAGAACCTGGGTTCTGAACTCAGGGCCTTCTGATTGTGAGACAGAGTCTTAATCTCTGAGCCATCTCTCCAGCCCTCGTTGGGCCTTTCAAGGGAACCTAGGCAAAATATTTTAATATCCTTTGGAAGAATTATGTCAAGAAAACTACGAAAATAAATAGGACTGAAGGTGGACCTGTCTTCTAGATACTAAAATTCACTATAAAGGAAGGTGAAATAAAACAATCTGTGTGGCATGGAAAGGTGCATCAGCAAAAGAAATGCCAGAAATAAATCCAACAGGGGCTGAAGAGATGGATCTCAAGCAGAAGGGCCTGAGTTGAGATCATTGATCCCACGCAGAAACATCAGACAGAAAGGGGTGTGTGTGTGTGTGTGTGTGTGTGTGTGTGTGTGTGTGTGTGTGTGTATGCACTCCTGATCCTGGAAGGCAGAGCCCAGAAAAAGCAAAAATGAGATAGAACAATCGAGGATGATTCCCGAAGTCACCCTTGGGCCTCCACAGGGACATACAGTGCCCTCTGATACAAATACACATACTCCTCACATGAAGGGTAATTTCATGGGAGTAGAAGATGACTTCAAAAACAGAACTGTTATCATTGGCTCTTTAGCCAAGAGAAAAAAGAAAGATCTTTCTGCCAAGCATATATCACAATAGTTTTATACAGACATCCAAGTAAAATTAAAATAATATATGAAGCCAGGCATGGTAGCACACACCTCTAATCACAGAACTTGGAAGATAGAGACAGAAGGATCAGGAATTCAAAATCATCCTCTGTATAGCCACAATGTGATTGGACCTTGTCTGACCTGCACAATGGCTGACATGTCAACAACCCCCTCAAAGTCTAGCACGGATCACAGGGGAGAAGGCTTCAGGCAGTAAGATCCTTAAGAGGCAAGGGGTTAAACAGTCATAATAGAGTTACCACACTAGGGGGGCAGCCTAAAAAGGGGCCCCAAACTATGCCACTAAGTCCTGAACCCTCACTAGTATAGACAACTCAGAGGGAAATTCAGCAGATTCTCTGGAGGATGGGAAGGAGAAAGCAGGAAGCACCAAGAGAGGAGGAGGGAAGGAAAAGGGGTGAGAGGGAGGGGGGAGTGGGAAGGAGAGAGTGGAATGGGGGACAACAGGGGAGAAGGGGGGGAGGGAGAAGAAAGGGGTACCTATTGAGCTTCTATAACTAGGCCAAAAATGCAATAAAAAATCATCCTCTCCTATGTTATGAGTCTGAGCCCAATAGGGTTTACATAAGACCCTGCCTCAAAAATTATGTAGAAAAATCAAAAGACTTAGGTGTGTATTTGAAGAGCAACTTTGAAGACAGTAGGACAAAAAAAGCCTTGAGGAACCACTAAGAAAAATATAAACATGGGTGTCTGAGAAATGGCTCAGGGTAGTAAACCTGAGTTCAGTCCAATTCCTGGCCTCCACATGATGGAATGTTGGGAATCATTAAAGTTGTTCTCTGACACAAGCTGTAGAGCACACACGCCTTCTCACTTGCAAAATAAATGAATAAAATATTTTTCAAAAAGAACCTTACAGTTGGGAAATAAAATGATGCACAAAGAAACTGTGGCCCAGTCACAAGCCAGGTTAGACTGGCCTGGTAGACAACTGTTTTCTGCTATATTCTAACAGGGAGTTCTTTCCCAAAGTCATGCACTGTTAAACTGGTAAAAACAATCACAGCCTAGGAGTGCTGGCTCAACTGTTATGCTTTGTATGTAAGTTCTGCGGTTTTCATGAATAAATACTGTTCTGCCACCTCATTAAGCACTGCTCTCTAAGATCCTGAACTTGGAGGGTGGTCCTAGTGCAGCAGCCTGCTTCTTCTAATAAAGACTTTTATACTTCACCCAAATTGAGTCTGTGGTCTGAATTGTGTGAGTACTGTACCCCTTCAGAGAGAGAGAGAGAGAGAGAGAGAGAGAGAGAGAGAGAGAGAGCAAAGAGCACACATGCATGGCATGGCATGGTGCATGTGTGGAAGTTAGAGGACAACTTTTGCAAGTCATTTCTTTCCTTCCACCCCATGGGCTGAAGGGGATCAAACTCAGGTCACTGGGTTTACAAACTATGTCCCCAGCTCCAAATATTAGATTTTTATGTATCAAAATACTATGTAAACAACAGGATGAACCAGATCCAAAATGTGCAGCAGCAAATGTACTACAAAGAACATAAAAAATGCTCCAGGACATTAAAGGGCACAGGATTTAAACAGGCAATTTCTCAGAGAGACAACACAAAAGCATATTAGATACATGAAAGTGTTAAATTCCACTTAGAATCCTGTCAAAGCAAATTGAAGCAACAGTGACACATGACGGCCAACTGGTTAAGCACTTAGGATTCATTGACCATAACGCTCAACACTAAGGGGAACAGACCCTCCTGTGCCCTGCCAAGGGAGTGTGAATTGCGTGAAGTCTGCAAATGTCCACTTCCAACAAACTTCTTCAGCACCTATTCTGCGTCCTTCTTTTCTGTGCAAGGAGCAGCCAGCAGAACCATGCAAATCTCTGTGAATTCATGAAACTTACATTCTAGCAGAAAATAATTTGCTAATGAACAGCACACTAAACTAACCTTTCATTTGGCTTGCCACAGTTTGCCTTTATATTGCCGATGATGAATTTACAACCAAATGGTCTAATGGGGAACAAGGGGTGTAGTCTGACCTACAATTGTCCGGTTACAGTTCTGAATCCAGCTTGGCAGGACAGTCCACACCAACACCAAGGGCTGAAGGAACTGACCACACTATATCCATATAACCACAAGACAGGTGACTAGTATGTCTGGCAAAGTATATCAAAAGATGCCAACTTCCTTAACCAGCCCCCTCCATCTTATTCACCTGCCCAGAGACTAGTCCCACCCACCATGAACTGGGCCTTCTCCATCAATTAGACAATCTCCTGCAGGTTTGCTCAGGCTTAACTCAACTCAATTCTTCATAACTGTGCCCAGAGCTCAAGTCTTCAATTGTCAGGTTGACACCTGTATCTAACTATCACAATACTAATGTCTTGGGAGTAAATCCATTCTACAGAAATCAAAGCACGAATATGCGCAGGTTATATACACAACTTAACTCCAGCATCCTCGAAGTGGCCAACAAAACAAAAAAAAGCAAAACAAAAAACCTCAAATGGAGCTGGTGAGATGGCTCAGCAGGGAAAGGCGCTTGCCATACAAGTTTAGCAACCTGAGTTATGTCACTGGAAGCTAAGCTGTAGGAGACAATCAACTCCCCCCACCCCCACCTCCTGCCCCAAGTGTTGCCATCTGCTGAGGAGGGTCTCTCAGTTGATCACAGAGCTCCTCCACTGGCTAGTCGAGCTAGCAAGCTTGCCCTGAGAACTCCGTTTGTCACCTGAGTTCTGGAAATGTAGGCAGCTGTCACACCTGCCGGACTTTCATGTGGCTCTTCACGTGCGCATGGCAGGAGCGTTACCTATTACTTCCAAGCCTTTGATAGATCTTTTTATGCCTCTGACACACACACACACACACACATATACACACACACAGTAAAATATATATTAAAAAGCATTTAAGGAATTAATATTCAGGATAGAAAAGTAGCTTTCTGTGTTTTTTCCTTTATATCATTCTGTATTTTCCATATTTTCTCCAAAAGGAACATTCATTTGTGTGTGTGTGTGTGTGTGTGTGTGTGTGTGTGTGTGTGTGTGTGTGTGTATTACAGGCACTATGTGCCTGCGGAAGCCCAAAGATGACTTTCTGCTTGCAAAGAAGCTTAACCCTTAGCCATCTCTCTAGCCCTAAGAACATGCAAGCTGAATGTATCTAAAGTTGATCAATAGATTCAGAATTTTCACTTCATGGTTAAAACAAAATCACTATCAGCCAGGTGTGGTGATGCCTATCGATAACACCAGCATTTGGGAAGTGGAGGCAAGAGGATGGCGATTTTGACTTGGGTAATTTCAAGGCCACCCAGGGTAACATACATATCAAGACTCAAAGGACATAGCTCAGTGGTGAGGCCCTTTCTTGGTAAGCATGGTCAGACTATCGTTTCAAACCGGACACTTGTCTGTGACTCTAGCGCTTGGGAGGCAGGAGAAGAATGAGTTCAAGGCCATCACTATCAGTTTCAGAGAGTTCAAGGCTAGTCAAGTTAACATAGCACCAGGTATCAAAATAAAAGAAAAAAAAAAAAAAGGAGAGACCATGAGTTCAATACCAGCACTTCAAAAATTATTAATTAAAAAGAAAACAAAGAGAACTGAGGAGACGACTCAAGGGTGAAAGTCTTTGCCTCACAAGCAAAAGGACCTGAATTTGGGTCTCCAGATCCCATATAAAAATGTCAAGTGAGGGGCTGGAGAGGTGGCTCAGGGGTTAAGTCTCTGCCTTGCAGGCAGAGGGTCCTGAGTTTGGATCCTAGACCCCATGTATAGACAACGGCGGAAGCGCGCGGCGGGGGGGGGGGGTGCATTTCTGGCCCTGGTAGGGCGGAGCCAGTGAATTCCAGGGCAGAGTAAACAAGGAGGAGGTGGAGGCAGTCCATAGTGGTTCCCAAATTCGTCCTCTGCACACACACACATACACACACACACACACACACACACACACACACACACACACACACACACACGCACAATTGAATAAATAAATAAAATAAAATGTCAAGTGAAAATGGCAGTGACCTGCAATTCCTGTCCTGGAAGGCAGAGTCTGGGAAATCCCTGAGTAAAGCAAAAGGAGGTAGAGCAATCCAGAATGATCTCCCAAGTCACCCTAGGCCTCCACAAGCACACACACGAATGACCTTTACTTACATAAAACAGACACACACACACACACACACACACACACACACACACACGTGCTAAACAAACAAATAAATAATAAATAAGTAAAAGCTCTGAACACAGAACCAATGTGGGCCATCGAGATGGCTTAGTGGGTAAAGGTGTCTGCATGTGAATCCGATGACCTAAATTGGATCCCTGGAGTCCAATAATGGGAGAATCAGTACCCAAAGGCTGCCCACTTAACTCCACACTGTGGCATACATGAGCCTGTTTTCTCTTTCTTGAATAGAATAGTATTTTGAAAATAGAACTAATGTTGTAGTTACAAGTTGGATGAAATCCTTATGTGCACAAACTAAGATTGAAGGAAAACAATCTTTTTAACTTATGTTTATTTTGCATGACTTTTGAATTGTCATAACAAGCTCAGGGACTTAGTTTAGAATATTGTTCATGCACTTCAGCTTTGTTCTACAGAACAAGGTTTTTCAGACTCCCAGTTTAATTTTGCCACTTTTAGTAAACCTCCTCCCTTCAATTAGAAATATATGTCCTCCCTCACTTTGACAAATGTCTTTTACCCAGAACAGAAACACTTGTTCTGAAACTGTATAGACTGCAAATGTTTAATGGAAGGCTCGAAGATCATAATTACGAGAACAATGTGATAAAGAAGGTGGCAGAAGTAGATCAGTTGGTTGAGTGTTTGTCTAATGTGCATGAAGCCCTGGGTTCAATCCTCAGCACTGAGTAAAACTAGAGTTTAAAATAAAGAAAACAAAAAGGGAAAAAAATCACAAAGGAAAAAAACCAAGAGAAACAACTCTGGGAGTCGGCTGCCAGTTTTATCAGGACTTGGGATGTCTACTTCCTTCAGGCTCCTAACCCTGCAGACTGCCTGCATATTGGGGCACTTTACTCTTAGCTCCTGGCATTACTGTCCTTGTTTTCAGGCATTACCATCTTTATCAAGTTCTATTATTTGTATTTTGTGAGGACTTTCTGGACCTTTGTGTTTTTTCTTTTTATCAGTTTGACATTGTTTTATTTTTTACACTTTCATAATCTGGTGGGTTTCCATTTATTTTTCCCTTTACTATTTTCCCCCATTTCTTCTCCATGATTGAGCTTAAATGGCAAAACCTCCACCTCTGATCCTCTATCCTCAACTACCAGGGTATACTTCATAATGAGTGACTATGGAAATGATATTGTCATCTTAATAAAGACGTGTTTTGAAACACAGACAACAAAACCCTTAGATGTGCTATCACGCTCCTGTAATTCAAGAACTCTGGAGGTGGAGGCAGAAGGGAAGTTCAAGGTTATCTTTGACTACATAGTGAGTTTGAGGTCACAGCCTGGGATAAAACAGGCAGTTTTGGGGCATTGTCAATAATCATTTTTGTCTATTTGCATCCTAGATTGGTCATCCTAAAATGACCTTAAACTTCTACATAGTCAGTATCTGGCTGACCTATAACTGGCTATGTAGACCAGACTGGCTTTGAATGCTAAGCAATCCTCCAGCCATCTCCCAAGCATTATGATTACCAGTGTGTTCCACTACAGGTTTTCCATTGTGTAGGGCTGGTGATTGAACTCAGGACCTTGCACATGCTAGCCAAGTGCTCTACCACTTGGCTACATCCCCCCACCCTAAATTTGTTATAAAATTTTTTTTTCTGCCAGGATAGCCTAAGGAAAAGCCCATCTTTCTGTGTCTGTGTCCAGTCTGTGTCACTGGAGCAGGCTCCATCTCTGACAGGTCAGCTTGTCTTTATGAATGAAAAGTAGGCCCCATGTCTTCAATCAGTCAGGGTCTACACTGGGCAGAATTTGGAGATAGACATGTATCTACTCTGTGGATCTTCAAATTCAGTGTTAATAGACTAACACACTCCATTCTGGTTTCTTGTGTCTACATCAACATGAGGGGGACAAAAATGTGATTAGACATTTTGATATCTTTTTTTATTTCTAAGAACCTCAAGCCAAACACAGGCATGCACGAAGGCCATCTACTGTCCAGAAACTGTTCTGTACTGGAAAACAAATCATCTTGACCCAATTAACCGTTGTATAACCTTAGCCAAAGTGTTAATATACTTCTGTGGTAACTGGCATAGCTATGTCACCTAGAATTCCTACGTAGGTTTTTGGTAGCGAGGCACCCTAGTGGCCTTACACTATCAGCAGGTCAGTAATGGTAAATCCTTTATGTTCTCCAATACCAGCAAGACGAGTAAACTGAACAGGAAAAAGCAAGTAAAGGAAAATAATTCTTCATTCTGACCTTCATATTTATCAATTACTTTTCTATCTCAGAGGTCAGAAAAGGAACAGTGGGTTCCTGCGTGGTGACATGTGCTGTACAACTTTAAAGATTACAGCACCTCTGATTTGTAACAAAATTATTCACTGTGATCCAAAGCCTCATTTCCATGTGCATGTGTGTACAAGTGCACGTGTGTACATGTGTATGTGTGCCATGTCTATAGCCAACACTCCACTAGGGTAACTTAAAACAAAATAGGAATTTATTTACAATAGCAAAGATGTCAAAAATAACAGGAACAATATATAACAAATCCAAGAATTATTTTATGAAAAAGCAAACAATATATACATGAAACGAAAGATAAAACAAAATCCATAGGGCAAACTTAATTTTGACCTTCTCTAAAAAGCTGTAAAATGCAGCAAAATGTTTTTTTTTTTTTTTGGATATGAATTACTTGAATAACCCTGGGCCAATTAAACATACACAAGCACACAGTTTTCAGTCCTTCTCTTTTACTTGCCAAATCTTCCTCTGACTTTGGTTTGCCTTCAAGGAATGCAGTGCTGGGAGACTATTTAGGAAGTGCAAGCTACTTAGATGTGCATGAAAGGATGTATTCATTGACTGACAGGCTCAAAACTTTTATAACAAGAAAAAAGGGTAAACCAAAAGTATAAACTCTGGATTTGACTTGACTTACTGCCCCGTTGTGATTTTTCTTGTCTACTACACAAAATATAACACCAGTAATGTTTTAAATTACTCAAGTGCTCTATAGTTTTGTTTCTCCAAACTTAAGCATGCAACCCAATCACTTTGGAAACATGGTTAAACAAGCTGTTTCCCAATTCAACGGGGACTGGAATCAGGCCAAGAATTTGCATCTTTAACAAAGTCCCATGTTGCCAGATCATAGTTTGAAAACCACTGCTCCAAAATACAGCCTCCTTTAAGAGTTGATCTTGCTTTTCCTTACAGGAATGCAAGAATTTGCATGAAATAAAGGGAACCAACACTGAGATTTGCAGCGACAAGGGGGTGGCAGTATGTTTTGACTGGGTGGCATCAACATATTTATTGTAGGTTTGGCATGAACAATGATGTCCACCACACTGTCATTTACCATAATTTTGGTTACTTACTATCTTACCTATTAGACCAACACTTACTTGTTTGTACACTAAAGAATCTGTTTTAAAACCAAAAGTGCCACAATCTCTTTTGACTCCTGAGAACTTTGACCCGACTTTCATTTTGCACTGTTAACAATGACCATTCTCCAGTATGCCAGGCTCCACTAGAGCCCTCCAAACTGGACACAAATGGGTAACTCAAAGGCAGGGCTTGTGCAAAGAAAGTGGTGACAATCTCCACGGGTATTGAAAGTATTGTGGAGAGAGGCTGAAATAAACTTGAAGTGCTCTCAAAACCCACTTTATGCATGGGTAATTTATCTCGGGAATCTAGGAAGCTAAGAAAACAAACACTTTCTAAAGATACAAGAAATGAATTTCAAGGACATGTTCATCAAAGGACTCACCAATCACCTCTTAACTTCTCTGTAATGTTACTTGCAAATTCACAGGACTGAAACACTATCAGTATTTGCATCCAAGCCACAAAATTCAAAGCAACCAAGCATTTTGTATTCCACTGCTGCATAAAAGGAATTAAGAAATAGGGGGATGAAAATAATCCACTGCTTTTTATGTTTATTAGGTTTACAAAAACTGTACATTTTTGTCTTAAAAAGCATTAACTTAGTACTGGTATCAAATAGACTAAACATTCGTTAACAGGAAAATATTCTGATTTTTTTTATTTTTGCACATTATTCTCAAGTACACAATTACAATAATGTCACACGTCCCTATATGATTTTCTTTTTATGTATTTTGCTTTTGTTTTTTACAAAGTGTACAGAGGGAGGGACATACAATATTTAATAGGATATTTCTACAGAACAATAACTTATATTATGTCCTTGTAAAAATCTGTACCTCTTTAAAACATTTAACTGAAACATCCATTTTTTTAGCTTTGCTAATCAAAATTGTTTTAAGAATTAAAACTAGGTTGTAACTAATGTCAGTACATAACAGTGACTACAACTTCATTTTCTTTTTATACAAACACATTTTATAATCACTTGACCAAACCCTTAAATCCTTTTAAAGGCTTCGATATTGTGCTTTAAAAAGAAAAGAATTGCATATGGTTCCAGATTATGTAAAGAGAAATATAAAGTGTGAAAAAGTGTTGTGTTCTTTATCTTTCAGTTTATTTAAAAAAATATACTTAAATGGCCCAATCATCTATATTTTCTGTACTAATTTTATAGGAGTTTAAAATTAGCAGAATTCAACTTTTAAGTGTTTTACATATTTCTGGGGAAAATAATAAAGTAGATTTTAAAAGTTCTCACAAAAAAAACAGACAGAGCTTTCAGGAATAGCAGGGCAATTAATCAAATACAGGTGTTACTTGTTTTTTTTTTTTTTAAAGCACGCTACAGAGGCTACAAGGGCAAAGAAATCCCCTACTGGATAGGCTAGGGAATTCATGCCTTGGCTTTGACCGGCAGTTAGGATAGAGTTCATGCCAGCCTAAAGTACTTGATTTAGAACTAGTCTAACTCAGATTAGCACTTAAGAAATTTGCCAAGTGCCAAATATTTAGATATCTAACTCCCAAAAATATAACCTTTGAATACAAATCTTGATGACAAAGAGAAAAATGAAAGGTAAAAACCTAACGGCACAAAAGGATGGAGCACCACAATGAGGAGACAAGGCAGCTATCGAGTGGGAGAAAACGCTTAAATCTCCCATGAAAAAACTCCCACATCTCCCATGATGTGCCAGATTCGTGTGCCAACAGCCAACAGAGACCTCCCCCAAAAGCTGTTTTCCAAGAGTCACTTTAACAAAAACAATAAACCAAGTTCTTTTCACTAATTTATAACTTGAACCCAACCTATACGTGAAAAATTGTCAACTCTCAAAGAAAAGCAAAATGGTGAAAAACTTGGTGAGGTTCCAAATAAGGCCCCCAAGTTTCCTTATGCACTTGGAACACACCTTAGTCTTCTAATCTAAGACAACCTGGGGTTAGGTTTTTAAAGTTTGCTGTTAACTTTTTAAAAGCTATCAGAGCAGGCTGAACCTGCCAAGTCTAAGTCATAATTAGCACCCGTTCTCTGGTCCATGGAGCCATCCTTCCTTTCTCTTCCCCTCACTTGGTCAGCCAACAAGCCTCCCTCAGGCTTCTCAGAGAGAACGGAGGAAGTCATGCCTGGATACTCACTAGCTTTCCACAAAAATATAAAGGCATGGAGCTGAAACTGTTATGAAAACATTCTATCTATAAACATCTTAATCTCTATTTTTCCATTTTTTTGAATTACCAAAGATATTTAAAAGAAAATACCTTTTACTCTTTAAAAATACTAGTGTCCTTATTTTCCTTCTAATTCTTCACCTGAGTAGTCTCTCAGAAGAGCAAGATTTACAAAATGCTCTCTCTTGCATCCCTGGATCTTTCACGTTACTGTAAATTTTAATACTTTTCAGTATAGATTTTAAACAACTACTACTGGGGGTTGTGTGTATAAGTATGTAAAATAAGCAATACACACAGATACATGTTACATATATATGTGTATATATATATGTATATATATATATAAAATCAGGGTACATTTACATATATAAAGTTGCAAAAAAATCCTGTGAGCCACAAGTTACCTCTAGGAAACTCCAAATGCAGTCCTTGGTAAGTTTCATTTGTAGCACACAACCATTCCAAGATGAAGCAGCACAGACAGAATAATCAAAATACAACAGGATCAAGCAAAAATTTTCCAATAAGGTTTTCTAAGTTTGCTACACTGACGAAAAATGCAAATAGGCAAAAGAAAACCAAAAGCGGCATATTTTCTCTGCTAAATAAAATGAAAAGTAAACACGAGCCCAGCCACTGTTCTTTACTCAGTGATGCTAGGGACACGAAAGCTCAAATGGAAACTTTCATTGTCATATGGTCGAAAGATATTAAGACAAGTAGGTGACATCCGTGTCGTGACCATTAAAAATCACTGTAAAAATTTCCCATTCATATTAGATATCTCTGATGATTTTATTGTGAGAAATTTGAGGAAAACAATGAGTCAACGTGAATACTTTTGAGTTACCAACATAAAATTGCCTTGAGTTAAATGTTCTTAGAAGAGTACCACCAAGGTAAGCAAGGTAAATATTTAAATAAATATAAAACTTCTAAGATAGAAAACTTCAGTATAGAATCAGGGATTACTTTATCAAAAGCAACTAATTTGTTGCTGTTTTTCCCCATTTATTAAACAAACTGAATAGAATTCAGAACACGCTACTGAACAAAATGTGGAAAAAAAGCCAACTAGAAGCGATAATTCTACTTGTACACAGCATAAATCAATATACAGTATTGTATGTGGACAGACTGATAGGCTTTTAAATGAATTATCTGTTTCAAGGCCAGTTTCTCTACAAACATCTGTAGAAATATCGTTAGGGCAGGCCAACTTCTTTATGATGCCGCATGATGTGCTGGTTCTTTTCCGAGGGTCTTCGGAACCCTTTCTTGCAGTACTCGCAGCGATGAGGATAGTCTTTTGTATGAATGGAGATAACGTGCCGTTTAAAGCCTGAGGCATCTGTAGTGCTATACTCACAATACTCACACTGATACACTTTCCGGCCACTGTGTGTCTTCATATGCTTTTTAAGCTCATTCTGCTGTCGAAATCCCTTTCTACACCTCTTACATCTAAATGGAAGGTCCTTTGTATGAACCGAGAGGATGTGGCGACTTAGCACAAACGGATCTGCAATCTTAAAGTCACAATGTCGACACTGGTGCATTTTTTTACCTTTGTGGGCTGCCACATGTTTCTTGAGTTCTGAAGGCCTGTGGAAACCTTTATCGCACATGTCACACTTATGAGGGTAGTCCTTTGTGTGGACTGAAATTATGTGTCGCTTCAAATCACTTGAGTTCGAACTCTTGTGGTCGCAATGCAAACACTGGTGTGTTCTGCTTTCCTGGTGGATAAGAGCATGTTGCTGCACCTCTTTGGTATCCGAGAAAGTCAGAAGACAAATGTCACACTTGAAGGGCATCTCTTTACTATGCTTGGTTTTCACATGTGTTTTCAAGTTAGAAGAGTCTGCAGATCTGTACTCGCAGTACTGGCATTCGTACGGCTTCTCTCCGGTATGGATTCGCATGTGCTTTTTCAGCTCTGACGGATGACGGAAACCTTTACCGCACTCTACACAGATGTGAGGAAAGTTCTTGCTGTGGACCGCCAGAAGGTGGCGATTCAATAACCCTTGCTCGGCTGTCTCATATTCACAGAATTTGCACTTGTGCATCTTGTTGGCTCCTTTCTCCTTATGCACCATTTTATGAGTGAACAAAGCTCCAGCATGAGAGAAATGCTTCCCACACTCATCGCACTCAATGGCCTTCTCTGCCTTGCTGGTGAGCTTGTGACTCTCCAGGTGATTGTGTAAACTTATCTTCTTGTTGGTAGTGTAGTCACAGTCAGTACAGCGGTACTTCTTCTTGGCCAGGTGTTCAGGGTGGTTTTTCATGTGCCTTTTCAAGAAACCTCTCGATTTAAACTTCTTCCCACAAATCATGCAAGGGTACACAGTCAGAGGATGTCCATCAGGGCCAATAATTATTGCTAAGAAAGGAAAAGAGCATAAGTAATCAAACCATGCTCTTTTGGTTTCTTCAAAATTTTAGTGTGCATTCTAAAACACTACTGGTCAGGTATTCCTGTCAGGCTCTATGCTATCAAGTATTATTTTTATCATTTTCAATACAAGAGATAGAACAACTTGGTAATAAGAACAGGTTTACATGAACCTACTCCCATTTTAGCAAAATTAGTAATATAAATTTCTATTGAATGGTTATTAAAAGCCACATCATTTAGATTATAAAGCTTTTATGAATAACTCTTTGAAGAAATATTCATAGAAGTTTTATAATTAAAATTCTTGGTTTACTCAAAACACCTTAACTGGGTAAGAGAGGTAATTCAGCAGGTAAGGTATTTGCTTGCAAACCTGGAGGCCTGAGTTTGATTCCCAGAAGCCTACATGGTAGAAGGAAAGAACTGACTTCCGAAAGTTGTCCTGCAACCTTCACCCATGCACTAAGGCATGCATGCATGTGTACATCTTTTCTCTCTCTCAAAATACACTAAAAAATTCTTAAGAAGTCATACTTTAAAAATCAATTTGTTAATTTACAGTAAAGTTTAAATATATACATAAAATTTTAACATGGAAAATGAAGTAATAAGACTACATCATACAAACTAAAGTACTCCTATCCTGTTGCTCTATAAATTATGCCTGCTTTATGTTGACAGATTATACATATTGGATTTTTCAAAAGTTAATGTTTGCAACATGTTTGAGGGATTCCTTGTCATTTTCATATAATCATTCATTTTTTATTTCTTTCATTCTTGTTTGATACATTTTCTGTTCTTTTTATACAAGAAAATCATTCATGAATATCACTGAATTCTGAAAATTATATTTTCAAATTCAACACATGAAACTACAAGTAGTCTAGCAGCTAAAAATGCCATCACGACACCCCTCTGGATACACACTAGCGTTTCCTCCGAGAGCTTGCAGAGCACGCTGCACCGTGGAACTCGCGCGCCCTCACCTGTTTGGTACTGCCTGGAATCAGGTCTTCTCCTTTTCTTTGGTTTTTGTTTAGCCAGTCTGCCGAGGCCAGCAGACTCATCTATGTGCAAGAGGGCACTTGCAGTGCCATTCCGGTTTTCAATTCCATCAGAATTATTACCTAACAATGTGCATTAAAAAACAAAATTATACAGTATTATAAATTATAAAGAATTAGGATCTTTCTTAATTAATTACGACATTGAAAAGCCATGATACTCATGAATGACAGAAATTTCCCATTCTAGGTAAGGGGGTTTTATGAGCACTTTCAATATAGTAAGATGCAGGAAACGCTTAGTTTCCAAAGCTGAAAATACATGTCAGCATTTTCCTTGTTTACTCCCAAAACTGTAAAGTCTTATACCAGATATAATTAGGATGCAAAGTTCAGCTTAGAAGTCTGTGTACTTTCTTAGAGTACTTCCTTCTATGTAACAGATGAAAGATATTCTTGTTACAAATAAAGATAAAAAGAAGACTTGTAATCTTGCTTTATAATCTTTCATAGGGTTCTGCTATTTCAGATTTTCAAACCGAAGATCACAGAAACTCTTTTTCAATCACAAATTTGTGTTCAAGAGCCAAACTCAACCTACAGAGCTGCTCAGTGACTTACCATAAGCAGCCGCCCATGCGATTGGCATGAAGGTTTTCATTTCACTGTCTTCCATTTGCTGTTCATGCACAGCAGCAGCAGCAGCTGCTGCAGGATCTTCCTCACCCACGATCACTTCCATATAAACTTCGTCAGCAATTTCGGCAACATCTAAGTAGAAAATTACATGAACGTTTCTCATCAGGTTTACAGAGATCGTAAGAAAGATACTTTTATTTCAATTCAGTTAATAAGCAAATGGGGAAAAAGTCCTAACACTGTATTTCATACCTAGATCATAGCTTTCATATAGTAAGCACTCAAAAAACACTTGTTGAATGAATCAGTCATTTCTTGACTTTCATCCAGGAGGAGGGGAGCATGCATGGTAAAGAGGGGTGTCAATGTGTATGGGGGGAGAGGGAGAGAAAGAAGGGGGGGGAGAGAGAAGAGAGGTATATATTATATAGAGAGAATTAAGTGTGTATATGATATGAGGCCATACACATGTGGAGGTAGAGGACAACCTTGTGGGATTGTTCCTCACTTTTCCACCCTATGTGAGAGTAGGTGTCTTCACTGCTGTTGTGAAAGACAGGCTTTTGGAGAGTCCCCATAGGGACACAGAGATTATACATGTTTATGCCTTTGGTCAAGTATCTACATGGGATCTGGCACTCCAAACTACCAGTGAGCCATCTTCCAATCCTATAATTTAATTCTAAAGCAACAAATATTCTAAGCATATATGACGAATCTGAAAGAATGCTACTCGTTTCTTTTAAATACCATGGTTTTAAAAAAGAGGGGGGAGCACTACCGAAACAGAATTTTTTCTCCCAAAAGGCCCACCTACTTACTTAAATCTTCATCTTCTTGCTGTGAATCATTGACAGTCATATAAACCATCTTTTCTCTAGGAACACGAATACCGTTGTTCTGATCAAGCAGTTCAACACCATGATCATTCTCAGGCTCACTCTCCACAATGTCTACAGTTCCACCTATCAAAAGACAAAGACTCCAAGAATTTATTTGAAACTTCATTTCTAGATCTTCCTTTTTACATAGTTTACTATGTATACTATTAACATTCTGGTTTAAAAGCTTTCTTCAGCAAAGACTTCAAATGTTCTCAAGCTGACCCAGAAGCAAAAGTATTCAATCAGGATATACAATACCCTAAGGTTTCCTCTCACCTAAGTCATCCTCTCCAGGATCAGCTTTAAAAATGTACACCTTGATGACTTCAGGGCAAGTGCCATCTACTTTACAAGGATCGATCTCCGACTCTGTGTCCATGGTCATTCCTGATGAACCATCATGTTCTATTTTGCCAGCATCGTCCACTAAAAAGCCAGGAAATACATCACAAATAATAACAGGAAACAGTTAAATAAAAGTTATTGTTTTCAAAAGCCTTTTTGACCAACATTATCTCTAATTTGATTCACATAAAATTGGATTTTACCTAGACAGGTAGAAGGTTCAATAAATACATTCCTAAAAACTTCTAAAAGTGAGATCACATAGTAGAGAAAAAAATAAAAACAGAGACAACTCCTGATAACCTAAAAACTCTAAGTAAAAAGAATATATTTAGCCTTTGCTACATCACAGGTGAAAACAGTCCTACATCAGAAATATTCTTTCAATATGTAAGGTAAGGACCTTTCAACAATGTCCTAGTAGTAAAATAAAAGTCTTCTTATAAGTATTTTGCAAGCAGTACTTTATGGTTACTATTTTTGAGTATCATTTGATCTGACATTTTCATCAGAATACAGTTAAAAATAAAATGAGCCAGCAAGAGGGTTCCATGAGTAAAGGCGCCTGTGTGCAAACCTGCCAACCAGGGTTTGATTCCCAGAGCCCACATGGTAGGTAAAGGAAAGAACCAACTTCCAAAGTTGTCCTCTGACCTCCACACATTGTGGCATGTGTGCCCCCTCCCCCTGAAATAAATTAAAAAATTTGTTTAAAAAAAAAAAAGAACACATGATTGACAGAACGGTATATACTTCAATGAGATGGTCAACAGAAATACTAATTCAATCAGCTTAAACCCTGACACATACATCTAATCTTACATATACACAACACATACAAACGACTTTTAACTATGACACTAAGTCTAGGTCCCTGGTGGCAAATGCAGCAATATGTAAATTCACATATATCCTGTGATACATCTTTCCTCTCCATAATATCTGTCATATTAAAGGAGGAGTATGAAGGGAAGAGACAAGGGAAAGGAAGGAAAGGCAGAGATAGGAATTTGGATTACTTAACAGACATTATTACATTTGTTTTAAAACTTTATCAAAGTAGTCAAGGAAACTAGGAAAATAGAGCATGAGGAAAAAATGGTGTCTGTAGACTTTGGATTTGGATAAACACCAAAAACAAAATTGCCATGTGATGTAATTTTACATTACACATCACTTAGAGACATCTCTAGTACAACAGATAGCATGGTAAAAATTAATGGTAATTCAGCAGCCAGGACAATTTATCATAAGTTAAGATTCATTAGTGCTAAATCTATTAAAGAAACACTGAAGGAATGCTGTCTCCGCTTTAGGCCCAGCTGGCCTATGTACATAGTGTAGCCTTGATGAAGCAGAGGGGAGAAGGTGCAAAGCCTGGAAAAGAAGCCCTGCTCAGCTCGTCCTCAATACCAAGTCTTCATTTTTCCTTTTCTTTCAGTTTCCTTTCTGGTGTTGTTCTGATAGATAGATTTGCTTTCCTTCTGCTTGGCTCTTGCAGCTATATATTACTAAACTTTAGGCTGGGTATTGGAGAGAACTATGTGAAAAAGTGATGGAGTCCCAAAAGTTTATAGTCCAATGGGAAAGTAAAGTTAGGTGGATGATTATTTTACATGCAGTAATAAGTCAAATACCACTTATAAATAACTAAAGAACTATTCAATACTTACAATAATACTGTGAAGGAGGCAGTACAGAATTTTAGATATTTTAAAATAAAGCAAATGAAGTTTAGAGAGGCTAACAGTTCAAATCTCAAGCCATGCAATCAGTTTGTTTACTGATTTTGGAGAATAAGTTACTGGCTTTGAAGAATAAGATGGATACTGGCAGAGACATCTGTGATATGCAAAGTTAATTAACTAGGAAAACTTTCTAAAGATGCTTTTTCTCAGTGGAAATGAGGTGCGTGTGTTCATGATTCTGCAGGCAGAGGTAGTATTGCAACCAAGGCTAGGTGGTGGTTTTAATGGCTATAATGCTATAAAATACAGAGTCCTGTCTTATGTAATTTACAGCCATTATTAAATCAAGATAGAAGTCAGATTGTGACATCTTCAAAATGACACTTCTGCAAAAACCATTTAATATTCGCCATTGGTCCAAACACTGCATTTAACTAAACAAAATTCTCAGACATAACATCAAGATGAATCGGTATTTCAGAACATTAAAAAGCAAGAATGCATTTATTTATCAATATGACTTCTGACTTACTGAATAATAATACTACCAAATAAATAAATAGCTGAAGAATACTACTGGCAAAGAGCATTCTTAATCTTTTCTAACTTGTCATTTACCACCATGAAAATTATAAAACACAGTCATGTGAATGTGAAATGCCAAAAATCCTAAATCTAGAGGCCACTGAAATAGATATTCAGTGTTTGTTTTAGTGGTGCTAGGAAGTAAACCCAGGGCCTTGTACATACTAGGCAAGTGATCTACTGTTGAACTACAACTCCCAAATCATTCTAATCTATTTCTGAAACTGAAACATGATTAAATACCAAATTACATTTTAATATGCATGAGGCTTCAAAACGGAACACGTCACTTAAAAATATATTTGTTCAGAGCTAGGGCATGGTGACACATGCCTGTAATACAGCACTCAGGAGAAAGAGGCAGGAGGACTGCTACAATTAAGGTCATTCTGGACTACAAGATGCTATCACAAAGCAAGCGCGCGCGCGCGCGCGCACACACACACACACACACACACACACACACACGCTCAGCTGATATTTAAGTATGTATTTGCTGATAAATTATTTTACTTTTCTTACCTAATTTAAAGTAACTGAAAATAAGGTTACCTATGGAGAAAAAGCAAATGCTATGTACACATTTTACAAGAGAGATTAAGCTGAACTTTCTAATGCAATCTTCAATAATAAGTTGGGTGCTTGCTCAGCAGCACATATACTGAAATTGGAAATGATACAGAGATTAGCATGGCCCCTGGGCAAGGGTAACACACAAATTCATGAAGGTTCCATATTTAAAAAAAAATTGATACAGAGTATGAGAGAGGATTAAAGTTAAAAAATGAGTAATACAGTAATTGCAAGGATTATGAACAGGAGGGATGGGGTTGGAGGGCTACTCCAGACACAAGGAGAGAGGGGACCATGTTACAGCAGAGAAAATAGGCCTCCAAGGAATGCAAGTAAGTAATGTGACACCTGGTTAAGTTCACAGATGTTCGTTCCAGATCATGTACAACTGAGGGAGTATGATCTCACCAGAAGGGGAGGGCATATAGTCTGGCAGATGAAAGGTGATCACTTTGCAAATGGGTGACTGACCCCTCCCCCACCGAGGTTTCCTGCTTTTCTTACATCTACCCTTGAATGTGCTATTATAACAAGACTCCAGTTTAACAGCTTTTTGTCTCTGACCAGGGGGTGACATACAGTGCCCATCAGGATGGAGTGAAGGGCATTGCAGGAGCAGCAAAACTGCAAAAGAAAATCAACAAAACGCAATCCAGAACTTCAGAGACTCTATATCAACCACATAGAACTAGGCCAGCCTAATCTCCCCCCATCCTGAAGCTCAGGGACATTTGCGGAAGAGGGGGCGGTAAGATTGTAAGAGCAAAAGGATGGGAGGAGCAATGATTTGCAAGATTCTCCACGCTAGTTAGGGCCGAAGCAATCATAATAGGTCTTTGCATGCCCTGCGCAATGTCCAACACACTGTTGACCCCCCAAAGTCTAGCATCAGCTAAAGGCACCAAGATCCTTGGAGGCAAGGGATTGACAGCCACAGTAGTGTTTCTATGCTTAAGGGGAACACGAGAAAGGGTTCAGGGAAATGCCACTGGGTCCTTATACGTCATCAGAGAGGAGGACCAAGAGGAAAGTTAGGCATACACAATAAAGGACTCTCTGGGAATTGGGGGGGAGACACTGGGGGATGGGGAGGGAGGGAGGGGGAGTAGGGGTTGGGGGGAGGAGGAGGGGGGGAGGGAACTGGTCTACCTATTAAGTTTGTATGAGCGGAAATAATAAAAAATGTATTAAAAAAAGTTAAAAAATGATTGACCAATGTCTCACTGTACACTAAGAGCTGCCAGGGAAAACAAAGAATACGTTACTTAGGCTGAGTGAAAACAGAAGGGTACTTATTTCAGGTAAAGCATGAACAAAGTGACACAGATGAGAAATAGCATAAAAGAGAGTGTACCACCATCAGGCACAATGGGAAATGTGGCCAACTGCTAAGCCGAAGTCAGGTCAGAGGGGCAGAGGGGCTCAGATTTGACCCTAAAAGGTAGAGGTTTCTAAGTCTAGTCAGGCACCAAAATCTCTTGGGAAACTTGCAAAAAGGAAAAAAAGGCTCCATTCCAGTAGTCCTATAGAATCAGAATGTATGAGGGGCTGGAGAGGTGGCTCAGGGGTTAAGCCTCTGCCTTGCAGGCGGAAGATCCTGAATTCGGATCCTAGACCCCACATATAGATGCCAGGTGGAAGCGAGGGCGGCCTGTGTTTCTGGTCCTGGTAGGGCGGAGCCTGTGAATCCCTGGGCAGAGTAAACGAGGAGGAGGTGGAGGCGGTCCATGGTGGTTCCCGAATTCACCCGTGGTTCTACACACACACACACACACACACACACACACACACACACACACACGTACAACTGAATAAATAATAATAATAAAATTTTTAAAAAGAATCAAGAATGTGGGGGGAGGAGGGGGGAGGGAACTGGTCTACCTATTAAGTTTGTATGAGCGGCAATAATAATAAAAAATGTTAAAAAAAAAAAAGAATCAAGAATGTATGGAGATGGGTTCTGGTCACACGCAGAGACTCCCCTCCCTCAGGGCTATGATCAGAGGCTTGAATGTACCTGTTGCAGGTGACAGGAGATTTTTAAGCAGAGTAGTGATCGGGTCAGAAGACTATTTTTACTACCCCATCTTGTAGGCCTTGAAAAGGTAGATGGATCCAAAGAGATAAAGACCAGAAGCATGGATGGTAATTGGTGAGACTGCAGCAATTATGCAGGAGGCAAAGGACACAGTGATATCAGTATACAGCAGATAGGAATGGTCAAAAGGACTAGACTCAAGGTGATATAACCGGGGACTAAGATGTGCAGAACTTGGTCAAAAGAAGGTGAGAAGGGGCCAAGTTAAAAATAACTCGAGGTTTTAATTTGTGAGTGGGTAAGAAATTTAACAGAAAGAAAAAAGATCTCTCTTCCACTACTGGGTTTATTATTGTTTTTCTTTCCAGATAGGTTCTCACTGTGCCTCAGCTTCTCTCAAATGTTGGGATTAAAAGCACATACCAACACACCCAAGAATGAACAGCTAATGAGGAACACAGGATTTAAATATTCCTGTAACATACCCAACTAAATAAACCAAAGTCATCTTAGAATTTCAAGCTGAAAAGTAGCAACAGAAGGTAGAAATTATGTAGAAGAGTCTGCTCTGGACTCTGAGAAGAGCTGCATTGAAGCACTCGTGTCTAATGAAGCTAATGAAACTGGCCTAAACTTCTGTATTTTTTTCCTTTTGGGTACTAGATATTGACGTCGGACAGACTCCCTTCCACTGAGCTGCAACTCTATCCTACACTCTTCTTTTTAAAAGCTGCTGTTCTTTTACCCCGAGAAAGCTCACGGCTGCCAGCGTGCTAACTTAGTAGGTCACTCTGCTCCCTTCTCACCTTCCTTCAGTCAGAGGTGGTGAGAAAGCCTGAGGTGGAATCCCAGCTACTGTGGAGGATAAGGCAAGAAGAGTCGGGAGTTCAAAACCAGTCTCCACATTTTAGTGAGACTGTCTCAAAGAGTAAAAAGAAGGCTGGCAGTCCATGTCATTTACTGATCTAGAACTTACCTAGCATATTAAAACCCTAGTACAGTACCCAGTGCCCAGGGGTGAAAAAATTGAGGGGACACTATACATATAAACTTTAATGATTTAAAATCAAAGCACATAAAACCCAACTTGCAACTATTGCTCACTAAAAACAGTATTGAGGCAGGAATGGGGCTGCAGGTCTGCAAACCCAGCTACGTAGGAGGCTGAGGCAATAGGATGACCCCAAATTCAAGGCCAGTCTGACCTATAGACACCTTGTCTCAATAAACAAAAACATGGCGGCCTGAACTAGGCTATGAAGGAAAGGCCTGGTCTGAACCTGAACTGCTGACTGCTTTTGAGGTGTAATAGATCCCATCCGTTCTAGGTCCAATCTGCACCTAGGTCAGTGCCATAAGGCTTCCAGCTTCCCATTTCCCATAGCCAGAGATCAAGTGATGTCCTTTGGGTAGTCTCACTCCCACCACCCAATCCCAGAGAGTTTGCCCCAGCCTCCTCCTCCTGCTGTTTCACATGAAGCCCAAGGATCAGCACACGGCTTCTCTGCCCCCCTTAGTACCTGCCCCTTCAGTCTTGCTGTGGAAACTGTTTAAGCAGGTTAACTGATCCCTGCTGAGAGCCTAGAGGCCACATCCATACAAGAGGTCAGCCTTGAATTTTCATCTCAAAAAAACAAAAACAGGCCCACAAGGCAGAAAAAAAATCCGCCTCTGAAAAGTACTGCGCTGACCATGTCCACCCACACCTATGCGTGTGCCAGCTCTCTCATCTTTCTCAAAATAAAGAAAATTTTAAAAAACCCACCTGAGATAGAAATCAAACATTCTACTTCCAAAGGACAAGGCCAGGCTTGCTGTTTTTGTATGTTACCATGTCAGTAACCTCATAAAAATTTAAATGACAGGAAAATCTAATCACTTAGGACATTACCTATTAACATGAAGTTTGAAAAGAAACTTTTCATAAATGTGGGAACACACTTAAAATACACCAGCTTACTTGCTAACATAGCTATTCTTTATTATATAAAAGTGGAATTCATCTCAGATTTCTACCTTGAGAATTCGTCTCACATACTCAAACTTTGAAATTATTCTGAATATGAAATATTACAGAAGTGACTTTTTAAAAAATACTCTGATGGTCTTGTTAAATACTCCAAATTTCACTGGGGTCTTAAAGTTACTATTAAAAATGAATTTCTAAAAACAGACAAAGAAAGCTTCAATAAAACTGAGTCGTCATATATGTGATTTCTGCATAAGTACCTTCACCTAATGTAGTCATGAAGAGCTAGAGTTTAGAATAAGGCATCTCCAAAATAGAAGAGCATAATTTCTGGAAATTAAAATTATTTCTAATAATAATTATCATTTGCATGGCATTTGCGATTTCCTTAATGTTTCTATGTAATTTTTTTTTACATCAGCTGATTCGTGCCTTTTCCAGATAAAGAACTAAAAGGCTCTGAGATGGCATGTGACTTGGTCAAAAAAGTCAGTCAGTTACTGACAGGTTGGGGAGAAGCAAGGCCTATCTTTAGAATCCAGATCTTTATTATCTTCTCATTTTTAAAGAAATATATGTTCACTGGGTAAAATTTAGTACTAAAAAATTATAAATACCCAAGCCTGCCAAGCAAACTTTTTTGCATTTTTATTCTGTTCCAAAAAGTGAAACTGGCAACAAACACTTCCCTTAAACTTCATAATAATCTTCACATTGTTCAGCATTTAACCTCAAAACTGAAGTGAAACTTTGATTTATCAACAATCTCATTAGAAATAACAAAACTAAAGCAAAACACAGTTCCATCTTCTACTGCTTCAAGGAAGCTTCAGTAAAACCCTCAGGACCAAAATTAGGCAATTATTTGCAATGACAGCAGACCCTGTGATACCTTAAAATTATAGCTAAAATTTCTGATAAAGAAAATTTATAGGGGTACAAATATACCATTATGAGTAAATTATAAAGGGAATGGTAGTCTAACTTTAGAAAAACTTAGCAAGATTTAACCAGAGAGGACACCATTTCATGGCAAACCTATACAATATGGAAACATGGTGGCCCTTGACAAGTAATGGCAGTACCAAGTATCTACTGACCACAAACCACAGTACCAAGCAAACATAGTGAATGTAAGGCCTTAAAGTGTACTCTCACCAACCTTAAGAAGTACTGTTCTGTTACTCTCACCTCTCTAGTCCCTGGCCCAATTTTGTCAAGATACAGTTATATTATATTAGAGATTTGTACTGAAATTGCATTCTAAGTTAGCACCATTTAAAAAAAAAAAAAAGCCATCTTCACCATTCTCAGTCTTTCCATGCAAGATCTTGGTTGTCTCTCCATTTACTCAAGTTTTTTAATCTCTCAAGAGTACCTTCTAAAATTTAGTTACCTTCCTCAAAGAACAAAACAAAGTTCATCTTCTTTCCTCATGCTTTCTGGGAAGCACTTCCAACAGTGCCGTTAGTCAGCAAAGATTCCGTCACCTTTGTCTCTAGCAACAGAAGGGGATCAATTTCTGACCAAGTCAAAGACAATTCTGCAGTCTAGCAAACTGTCCAAACTGCGTTGGACTTGGGTTCTATCCCCCAGCAGCACTCCATGTGCCTTCAGCATAAGCAATGCATTTTTATTGCCCATCCCATTTTTTTCACCTTGCTTTGAAAATGGAACTATGGCCTCCTGCAATAACGATCCAAGTATTTTACAGTGTAAAAATGAGCTCACAATCCCTCCATGGTACAGAATTAACACTAGAATGTACTCATCATTAGCTGTTTTTCTTCACATATGAAAAGATGGAGGAAAGAAGAGTCTTTCTCAAAGTGAAAGTTAGGTATCTTAATACAATGTTTTTAAACAAAAATTCTTATGATAGAATTCACATGAATTAACAAGAAAATAATTTCAGTTCTTTGGTAGATCCCCATTCTGTCACAAACACTGAATTCCCTCACCCTCTCTTTCGTTTAACTTGGCAAGATGCTGCTTTGCCTTTGCACCAGTACCTGCATGGAGAAACCAGTAGAAACATACAAACATGCACTCTATTCATGGTTTCACTTTAAATTCATGACCTTGAACCTCTCTCATTTTCCTCATTTCCAGATTTCTCCTCTTGTCTTATCCCTTATCCTACTATCTGTTGCTGAACTTACTTCTTAATTCACTGGGAATGAGTTAAACAAGAGAAAAATCCACTGACTACCCAACTCCACCTATCAGTAACTAACCTACAGAAACCTCGATATTTGATTTCCTCCCTACCATCTATCTACCTACTCTTTAATACAGATGTCCCCCCCTTCATTATGGCTTCAATCCACCACCACCCCCACTTCTGGTAATCACATATCCTGTTCAAAGGGCAAGGTGACTGCCAATTCTGCCTAGGTCTCAATAGATAAATAGCAAATATTAACCACAAGGCCAGTCTCAAGGCACAATAACCCTTTTCCTACTCTTGTTTTTTGAAGGTAACAAAAACATCTTTTCCTTGATTACTTTATTCTTTTTTAAAAAAAAAAAGTATTTACTTGTTTATCATATATGTGTGTGAGCATCAGAGGGTACTGCATATCCCTGTGGAGGATCAAGGGTGACTTCCGGAATCATCCTGGATTTCTTCTACCTTCTTTTGCTTTGCTCTGGGGTTCCCCAGGCTCTGCCCAGGGCCAGAAGTGCAGGCTACCTGGCATTTTTACATGGAACCTGGAATCCAAACTCGGGATCTTCTGCTTGCAGAAGTTTTGACATGTCTCAATTTCTAATTTAAAATGCTTACACAAAAATTCGCTCTCATAAAAGTCCGTATCTCTGATCCAATCTTCAAACAATCTAACCACTTCATTATAGCAAAATAGGAAAATACTGTCAGTATGTGTGTATGTGTATCTGAATATGGTACAAGAAATATAAGATACAGCTGTATTCTCAGGTGCTAAGTTAAACATTTTAGAGTATGCCTTCAAAACACCTTAAAATCATTCAGTTTTAGCCAGAGCTCTTTGCTATTCTAATACATAAACAGCATTTTACATATAATGAAAGTATGCCAAATATTACTGTTCATTCAAGAATATAAGTGCATACTTCATTCAGGTTCTCTGTGTCCAGTGGTTTGTTCCCTGTACCTATAAGCATATAAGAATATAAGTAGTAGATTGGGTATTTATTTTCCAAGTTCAACTCCTTATGTTTCAAGAGGGTTCCTAATTCTAATAGAAGCTGGCAACGACCTAATCATATTCTTTATGATCTGACAAAGTTCAATTCTATTGCACTGTCTTTCGAGACTGAAGCAATCACCTCTCTCTAGCACATCTTGATATGGATGTCATCCATCTTGCTTTTGTTAAGTTACCTTACAAGCTCCAAATTAAAAGGATTTTAATTTTATAGATTTAAATGTTATATACATGTAATTAAGAAAATTTCACCCCTGATATAAAGTAAAGTAGTTAAGAAAATTTCATCCCTGATATAAATAAGGAAAAGCAGCCTTTAAAAACACCTCTGGCAATCACTGTACCCCAAGACTTACAGGAAATCATAAGGTAATCCTCACAGTTGGTTTTGTCATCATCTTGCTGATTCACAGGGATCCCGTTGGCATCTATGACTGCTTCAGAGGCACAGTCTGCTACCAACACTTCTTCCGAAACGACGTCGGTGTTCAAAGGATCAGTGACAATTTCTGCTTCCACTACACTATCATGAACCACATGTTCGACATGTCCAACATCAGACACATGTATAGACTCACTTGTCAAAACATGTTCTGGCATAGACATCGAGGCTGAAGTAATATCGGAAGCTAGAACATCATCTGGAACTGTGCAATGTGTTAATGAGACTTCTTCAGTTACATCAGAGTCCAGGACTTGTTCAGGAATAATAACCGTTTCAGATACATCTGCTTCCTCCATGATATCTGGACACTGAACATCTTCTATAACAACGTCCTCAATAACATCTTGGATTACAACTGAGTCTGGGTCATCAGGAACAAAGTTATGTACAGTTATGTCTGAGTCCACAACATCTGACACAAAAACAGTTTCTTGTACTTCCACGACAATCTGATCACCATCCATGTGTGTAGCACCAGCTCCTTAAAAAAAAAAATCAAAAAATAAATACATAAATAAGTAAATAAAATGACAAATTTCATGTTGGAATACATGAGTACTTCAATTACGAATTGTACCTCAATTCTAGGATATAAAAGGATCAGGGCATAAAGGAAAAGAGAGACAGAAGGCTCCAGTTTAGGAAGAAAATACAATCTGGTTGAAGTTACTATGTCCATGGATAGATAAAAAGAAAAGTGCCAGTACCCTGCAGCAGTGGAAGGCAAAAGTAGGTACTAAAGAGTGAACCTACTTATGTCACCATCCTGCCTCTTTCCTGCCTCCCCCTAGATTCCACTACCAAAGACACTCCCTCATAACACAGAAAACTTTACTGGAATCCATTTTATAGTTAAAGAATGAAGAGGAGTGAATCAATTGTAGCCCAATGAGACCAAATGACTGAACTAAGATCACAGTGTGTTCAGCACAACGAATACCACAAATGGAACATATATTATATGTACTCAATGAAAATACAAAACCAATTTAGTATCTTGGTTACCAGTCCAAAGAATAGCAAACTAAGTTTCATAGAAGTTTTAGCAAAAAATTTATCAATGGTTCTGGCCATCTCTCAGACCAAGCTAAGTCCAAACTGGTATCTAATTTGATGACTGTGTATATCTGGTCAGGCCCTCAAAGAAACATGTATCTGCGTCAACAAACAAAAATATAAATATCCAACAAATACTAAAAATTATAGAAAATCTTTAAGTCCAGTAATAGCAACTATAATTATAGAAAATGAAAAGAATATATTTGCTCTAATTTGTACAGAATTTCTACAAAAACTTTATACTTATTTGTTTTCAATATTCTCAACATTTTCAAACAATAATCTCCATTTAGCAAACAAAGACGAAAAAGCATTTGTCGGGAAGAATACTAGTCACAAAATGAAAATCAGAGAGGAAGGTTATACACCTAATAGTTCTGTGACTTTGGGCAAGTCATTAACTTCTGAGTTTGTTTCCTCATCAGGAAAATGAGAACAGTACATTTGCCAGGCACACTCATTAAGACTGTGATGATGACCAAATGGGAATATATGGAAAGTGTTCTGAAAAACTGCAATGACTGGCTTCATTATTATCATACAATGAAAACAAAGGCCCTAGCAGATTAAGTGGCTTGCTTAAAAAGAAACAAATACCTTAAGTGTTAACAATCAGAATTTAAATGCAATAGTCTTTCAACCTGCCACTATGGAACAGGTTTCCTTGTGGTAAAATAAAGCAAATAAATATGACGTATTTATTCTCTCTTCCAAGCACAATAATTATTATACTTTAGGTTCCAATGAAGAATTACAAACTATGCATTCATCGTTATCAAACTGAAATTACCAAGCTTGAAAGACTATTCTATGTAAAACATATACCCTACCCCCACTATCCTTATAACTCAAAAAAATTTAACAATCAAGTCACTGGTTTTTAATTTTCTGACAAGTTGTAATTTAACAGAATACAACCTAATCATTTGAGGGCCAACGTCAGCAACATTTTACTTATGATCGGTAGACTAGTGTAATCTATGACTACAAGACTAGTTGCAATGTCACAAAATTAGAACCACAAGTAATATAAACTATGAATACTTTTTATTTTTAAAAACTATGAATAAATTTTTCCTTGTGCACTTCGAAGAGTTAAATAAGCCTGTCTTTGAACCTATGAGAAAAATGAGAAAAAAGTTGTAAAAGGAGAACAGGGTCAGGATGTGGGGGACCTTGGTTTATACTTTTATCTGCTGAGCAATGGAGAACAGTAACAACAAGAAAGATTAATTCATATATTGTGGTGAGAATTCTGATTAATAGGCTAAATAAAAGAAGCTCAAGGCAAGGAACAAATATTAGTACAAATTAAAATGAGATGATAGAACCTAGCTATGGTGACAGAAGTAGAATGAAGGAGAGCAGATGTAAACAAGGAACACTTAAAGGGACAAGAACAGAACCCCGTGGGATAACTGAGTGAGATGAGAAGAAAGAACTCTGGTATTACTGTTGCCACTGTTGTATATCCCCTACGGAACATTCTTGTGACCAAGCTGGGCTAGCAAATCAGCATACATCTGCAATCCCAGAAAGCAAGAGGATAAGACAGGAGGATAGAGACTTCAAGGCCAGCCTGGACTACAATGACACCTGTCTCAAATACACAGAAAGAAAATGCAGAACAAAGTTATTTTGCATATCAGCTTTTCAATTTTTAGATTACTAGCATATAAGTAATGAGATATCTTGGGTAGAAGACTCAAGTGTTTAACTATGAAATCCATTTGTTTCATGTGCACTTTATGCACATAACCTGAAAGTAATTTCATGTAATATTTTGTTTCATAATGCCTGTGTTTTCACTTCAACCCATAATATTCTTTCTCCTGTGCTGTCACATTTTAGCACTCATTAAGTTTTGGATTCTGGAGCATTTTGGATTAGGGATAATAAACTTGCACTGACAAAAGTCTGAGAGTTGGTTATAAAGGAATCAAGTTTTTCAGAAGGGGAATAACAATAAAATAATAATGCGCTCACTTTCCTTTCTGTAGATTCTATTATAATTATTAATGTGAGAGTTTAGCAATTTTTTTATTCAATTGTGCGTGTGTGCACGTGTGTATGTATGGTGTGTGTGTAGAACCACAGGTGAATTCAGGAACCACCATGGACGCCTCCACCTCCTCGTTTACTCTGCCCCGGGATTCACAGGCTCCGCCCTACCAGCACCAGAAACGCAGGCCGCCCCCGTTTAAGCCCGGCGTCTATACATGGGGTCTAGGATCCAAACTCAAAACCTTCCGCCTGCAAGGCAGAGGCTTAACCCCTGAGCCACCTCTCCAGCCCGAGTTTAGCAATTTGTACACATAATTAACTACCAACTTGGTTTTATTTAAAAAAAACAAAAACAGAATGATGCAGAATTATACCTGTTGCATCAAAAAATGAGGTTGGCGCTTGTGTTTGCAATTCAAGTCCATCTTCATCCATGGCCTTCGATTCTCACCAGCCACAGCTCCTAAATCAAGGGAAAAAGTGAACCAAGAATTAGTTTTCATGTCATTTATTAAAAGTGTCATCACATTTTCATTTCTGAGACACTTAAGTTATAGCATCAAAAGGATCGCCTGTGCCCAGGCTTCAATTTAAATTGAGATATTTGCCAGGCCCAGTGGCACATGACTTTAATCCCAACACTGGGAAGGCTGAGGAAAGTTGTTCAAGGCTAATCTAAGCTACACAGGAGTTCCAGGTCAACAGACTACATGCAAGATCCTAAGATCCTGTCTAATGAAGCCCTGTCTCAAAAAAACAAAAATAAGTAAATATATAGAGCTACTGCTTGCATATACCACACATCTTGATGAATTTCAACACACACACACACACACACACACACACACACACACACACACACACAAACCTTCATAGCCAGGTGTGATGTCACATACCTGTAATAGGCTAAAAGAGGAATGTCAAATGGTTCAAGAACAATCTAGGCTACATACATAACAAAACCTTATCTAAAAATGAAAAGACAAGACTTCATAGTCATACTCAGATCAAGACACAGAGCATTTTCAGCACCCCATGTACATATACCTCATGTTCTCAAAGGATAACTGGTTGTGTTAAGGTTTAACTTGAAGATATTTTGTAGGAAATTTCTACACAATTTTTATATTATTTCTCTAAATTTACACAATCTATCCTTCAACAAACATACTGAGCAATGGTTAAGATTTCAAATTATAACTGGGAAACATCTTTTAGAATTTCTGTTTTTCAATCTTTCAGAATTTCTAACTTACAGTGAGTGACCACTCTTAAATAACCACCTGATTCATGCAAATTAAATTTCCAGTGTGTTTACATTCTCCTGACCATAGGTGATGAGAGTCAGTTATAAAATGATGAAAAGAAAAGTTCCTTTCTGAACATAAAAATCAAATGATTATCTTTCAGAACCTGAAGTCATGAGCAAGAATTGGTCTCTCTCCCTCTCCCCTCCCTTACTCCTTTCTAACCCCCCCCCATCCAGGAGTCTGGAACACAGGAACTAAGGAAGGTCATTTACCAACTTTGGCAAAAGATCAGTGAGATAAGACAAATAAAAAAAGATAAAATGAATGCTATGAGAAAGAGGAGATGAAGCAGGAAGGGGAGGTTTATCAAGTTTCTTGGCTTTGGGGCCCAGAACTTTCCAAGGTCCAGCTATATCCTGCATTGTGATTTTGCAAGACATCCCAGTGCTCATAATTTTTCCTTTTCTACTTTAGTCAAAATCTTAAAATCGACAAAACCTTAACCAATCAAATGTACTACCAAATCACATTTGATTACCCAAAAGATAAGACATCAAGGATTGTCTTACTGTTTACCAATCTTTCCTTTCTTACTTCCTAATAAGATGGAATTTTCTTTAACATTAAACATTTTGGGGGGCTAATGGGAGTTAAGTACTTTATGCTTATTAAAATTTTGTGTAACAGAAATCTAAGTCATTCTTTTAATTCTTCTATTCACACAAAATTCAAGTTTCTATTATCTTTTGAGCTCTGACTCCAACCTACCTATTATTTCTTCATTATCTACATTATTATCTCTACTTCTCCCCAAGTACCTACCAACACTACCACACATCATGCAAAGCAGGTTGGGCCTGTCTATTAATTCCAGCACTCAAGGAGAACTTACACAAATTGTACATCAACCTGCTATAGAGTGCATTTGACTCAAATAGTTCCTCTATCACCTCTGCTGTGCTTTTTCCCCCAATCTCTCTCTTTCCCTGTCACACACACATACACACACACACACACACACACCCCTCCTGAAAACAGTTCTCCCTCCTCTGAATTTCCATAATAATTTATCCTTAATGTGCTTGCTTGTCACATATTTGTTTGTATCTTATTTGTCTGTACATACATACACATTCATGTGGTGTGAGCACATGTCTATATCAGGTCTCTTCTTTGATGGATTTACACCTCATTTTTTGAGACGAGGTCTCTCACTAAACATTAGAGCTCATTCATTTAGCTAGGTTGGCTGGAAATGTACTCTAGGGATCTGTCTCTACTTTTCCCATGCCCAGCACTGGGGTTACAGTCATACACCCAACTTTTACATGAGTGCTGGGGCTCCAAAGTTGTAGGACAGGTACTTTACTGACTGAGCTATCTCCCCAACCCCTATGTCTTATTTTTGTACACAAAATTCCATACATACAAACCTTACATACTCATGAGAAATAAAAAATTTATATAACAATGGTTTTTAACATGTCAGCAACAAAACATTCTGCTCATTTCCAAGAAATAGTCAGGTTTCATGTTAAACTATTTTCAATTAAAACAAATGATAGGTAGATTAATAAACTGAAAATTGCTCAACTGTGAAAAACAAAGTGTATGTTCTGGGGAAGTTGTCACTGTCCTCTACCTGCCAAAATCACCTATGAATCTTTACCCCTTTTAAAAATGCAATTATGAAATGACAAACCAAACCATAATAAACACTACATGAAATTAAGCCAAGAATTTCAGGTAATAAAGGAACTCATTAAAGTACTTAAGCTCCACACTCCTTAAATTTCCATACACAAACCCAATTCTCATCAAATCTAAAAACCTATGCTTTCATAGGTTGACAACTACTTTTCTTGGCTTAGATCCTCCTTAACATTTCTATTAGTCTGACAGATAATTAGCACCTTGATTCAGAATTCACCCCTTTCTGTTTCTTTCAGTACCATCCCAGCTCTCCTCACCCTTCACACCTACTGGGTACAATTCAGCCTGGCCCCAATCTTGGATCCTCAACAAAGTACTAAAGTCCACATGTTTTTCAAGTGGATAAAGCCCAACTTTCTACTCAGATGGCCCCTGGGGCCTTTCCCTTACACTTACAGGGAGGCCCAGGTGCCAGCCAGATCTTGCCAACTACTTTTCCACAGAACTTCTCGAATTCTGTCCCAGTTATTATCCTGTCTTATTATTGTCTCTTGCTTCCTATTTCCTGATCCCTGGGGTATGAAAATAGTCTCCCAAGTGGCCTTGCTCTTTTCTGCCACTCCTACAACTAATGATTAGGAATCCTGTACAAGTTAGGCTAGTGCCAAGGACTTAAGAATTCCTGCTATCTATCCTGTATAAGATTAGTCCTCCTGGCCACTGCTTTGATCACCACTCTCCCTTACTCAGAACACTTCAGCAGTTCCCCAGCATTCAGGGGAGAGTTATTTGTTGTTACTCCCCTCCTTTTTGACACCGGATATTCTGGCCTACATGAAAAGGGGACTGCTTACTTACTTTACCTTTACTTATTTTCCCTTCTGTTTTATCATTTTGAAAACTTAAAACAGGGACCCGTGAGATCCCTGGGATCAAGTGGATAAAGAGAGACACTTTTTCCTAAGCCTAACAATCTGAGTTTGATCCTTGGAACTCAACATGGTAGAAAGAAAAAAAAACAATTTCCACAAATTGTCCTCTTGACATGCCTGCCATGTGCGTGCCTACACAGACACACATATGCATGTAGAATAATGTGAAAACAACCCTCAAACAGGTCTGGAAAATAATCCACATTTTGTAGTTCCAAGCAGAAATGACTATATGATTAGACTTTCCTCTGACAATCAAAATGAAATTGTGGTGTTAGAATGGAAGCTACTCTGGAAGACTAAGGATTGTAACAGAGTAAGGTGAAAACAAGGTAGGTTTGCCATTAACTGGTTCTAAATTGCTTTATTCAAGTAGAAATTCATCACACTCTGACGATGAATACACATTCCAGGTTTTCTTGTTTCTCTAAATTTATTCTTTTTAATGTGATTTTAGAGGAAGAAAGCAAAGGCACTTGTTTTCTAGTCTATGCTGAATTTGAAGCCCTTATGAATTTTTATGTTCCAAATAAAGCAGCATAGAAAAATGTAAAATGAAAAAGCCATGAGACAATTTTTTTAGAAGTTCAAATCTAAAAATTCAAAAAGAAAATTCAATAGTGGATTAAAATTTTGCTAACATTAGAGTTCAACTCTAATAACCTTCTATTCTTATTAATAACATTAATCTAATAGGTGTAACTCAGAACCTATTCTCTAAACAGAGAATATTTTATAACAAACAATCCTGACCACCATCATCTCTGTGAAGGGGAAGAGAAAATGTCAGAATTCCATCATCCTTGCCCTGTCCCACTTCGAACTTTTGTATGTTTCACTTAGAAATTCAATGCCAAGTTTTTGTTACAGATTAGTTTTTCCATAAAACCATTCTGAGCCAATTGATAATTTCAAGGTTTTGTTTGTTTAAAGTCTAAAAGTCCAAGCTTTCACAATCTATTAAAATCTGGCTCTAAAATGACAACTTAAAAGCCTTATTTTTCCAAAGCCTGTATTCCTATTCACACTAAGAGTTGCCAAGTGTATACTAAGTTTAGTTTTATTTGTGAGCTAACAATGTCATTCTGTTTTAAATAGCTTTAAGATTAACTTGATGACAGAAAATGTATAGACTTTGTAATTTGTTTTGAGATATATATAATACCATACCTTCTTTATAAAAATATTGCTCTTTAAATGCATACAATGACTTATCAATCCACTGATGCAATATAATATACTAGAATGAATGTAACTTATCCCGCATTATTCCTTTCTGACTTAGAGGGTTTAAGTAGCTTATTAGCACTTACTATGATTTTGAAGAAGCCCTATTCCTGTTTCCTGTAATAAAGTATTCTGCCTTTAGATATAGATGTACCAGAGTATAATGAAACACTTGAGATGAGATCTAAGAATAAAGAAAAGACACTATTCTGACATAATACAGAGTACAGATTAATTTAGACTACATCATACGTGGAATAGATGAAATAAATCTGTCATGGGTAAATTTTTTAGAATGTTAATTTCCAATAAATGCAATAGAGGACAGATGGAGGTTTGTGTTATCAGACAGTGTTTCCTAGTTTCCTTCATCTTGCAGCATCCCATCACCTTTTCCAAAGGTGGGCATTTAATTGACCTTTGGACTATTCATTCGATAATTTAGTAAGTGTTTTTTTTTTTATTTAGTCACTTCTCAGTGACTTCTTTGCATGATGAAATATTTCTGATAAAGCATTCAGATTTTTTTGTTTGGTTGTATGAGGGACATTGTTTTTGACATACAATCTCACTATATAGCAGCCCAAGCTGGCCTCCATTCACAGGAATCCTGGTACCTGAGTCTACTGAGTGCTGGAATTAAAGGTGCAAGCTACCACACCCAGCTTGTTTTTGGTTTTTTGTTTTGCTTTGTCTTCTGGAGCACTCTCACATTTGTATTATTTGATTCAAACCAACAAGTATTTTCTTAATTCTTTGGTAACTAGCTATAAAAATTGTAAGTTGCCACTTCTAAGTGTCTTAAATCATTTTAATATTTATAAAAGTATGAGTTTCTGGAGATGTAGCTCAGTGGTAGAGTACTTGCCTAGCTGTGGGATCCCAATACCACAAAAAATAAACTATGAACTTTAACATCACTGTATTGTCAGATTACCAAATACTGTAAATTGACTAATACAGACTGTATTCTGTACCTTGCTACATGAGCACATGATTATCATTGCTTTACCTAAAAAATACATTAGGTCTGTGATGTTCTGCAATTACAGTACTAATACTAGAAATGGATTCTATGCGTCTTAAACATTGGCAAGAATTTAACATTTGACCTGAGCATAAGAACAATTTTTAAATTGACAGTTGCAAAACCATGAGTATTTCTATAATGAACTTTTGTTAATGCAATTAGCAACATGTTTTATCCACATAACTTAATAACTCTTTACATCATTAACCAAATAAAAAGAATAGGCTTGGTTTGCCATACCAGACCAACAATGGATATGCTTCAAACTATCAACAAGCATTTTTCCCAGGGTGTGTGTGTGTGTGTGTGTGTGTAAAAAATCATCCTGGATTGCTTCTACCTCCTTGCTTCGCTCTGGGATTTCCCAGGTTCAGCCCACCAGAGCCAGAAGTACAGGCAGCCATTTTTCCACCTGGCATTTTTATATGGGACCTGGGATCTGAATTCAGGACCTTCTGACTGCAAGACAGAGTCTTAATCCCTGAGCCATTTCTCTATTCCCTCAACAAGCATTTTTAAATTTCATAACCATTCCCTGAAATGATTCCATGGAAGATAAGGAACAAGCAAATTTCAGGTGGGGAATATCTAAGGTTGGCTATTCTCCCCTGGGGATATTGAAAAGGCAATAAAATACCACTAACTTAGGAACACGTACATAATTGAAATTTAAATAAAGGTAATGTCATGGTTTGAAATGTGTCCCCCACAGTCTCATGTATTTGGCAAGGTCATGGCACCTTGAGAGGTGGAGCCTTGCTGGAGGAAAGCAGTCACAAGGGGTGGGCCTTGAGGTGGATTAGTCCCATCCTACCTCCAGGAGAAGTCTGCCTTTGCTGCAAGCAGTCTGCAGTTCTTAGCTCTCAAGATGTCTGCCATGACTTAGCCTCCTCCAGCTTTGGCCAGTCAGCCATGCCATCTCTGCTTTAAGAGACTGTACTTTCCCTCTGGAACCGTAAGCTGAATAAACCTCCCTTTCTCCCTTAAGTTGATCGACTTTGAATGCTCTCTCACAGCAATAGTTAAGAGTAACCATTACAGAAATTGGTACCGGATAGTGGGGTATTGCTGTGAGATAAGAACAGCTGGTACCACAAAGTGAAGTTGTTTGTGAAGCTGAGAAAAGTTGGTACCCAGAAGCATGGCCAATGCTGTGATGTGGCTAATGTGCCTTTGAAACTGTTTGTTGGGAGAAATGTGGAGAACTTTGGGACTTTGTGCTGGGAAAGTCTTTGCATCTGAGCAAGGGGGCCAAATGGGCCTTTCTCATGAGAGCTCAGAGGAGAGCAATGCTGTGAGAGACACGAGCAGTGGAAGCCTTGCTTGTGATGGTCCAGAGGGGAACAGAGACTGCGTTTGCAATTGGACGAGTGACACATGGAGCCATGTGTTGGCTGAGAGTTCAGTGAAGTTTTGCCCTTGTCCTGAAAGCTTGCCTGCAGTTAAGCTGGAGTGCTTGGCGGAGAAAATTTCAAAGCAATGTAGTCTTGACAATGTGATATGGCTACTTTTTAGATGTCTTCAGAGTTATGAAAAAGAGTAAAGAATCAGGCAGGAAGAAGCAAAAACTGTAAGATCCAATGATGAAAAATACAATGGCAAATTTAAAGAGTTGAACCAGGAAGAAGCAGAGAACAAAATGGCTGTTGAAGAGATTAGCTATTTGAATAATAGGAGAAGCCCTAGCTTGAGGGCAAGATCTTCAGGGAAGGCTCCCACTCATAAGAATGCAAATCCTTTCAGAAGACTGGAGCTAAAGGGTGGAGTTCCAAAGCAAGAGTTGGTTTCTCTTACCAAGCAACTGCCCAGGAGTGAAAGAGATGGTCAACATAGAGAAGCAGAATCAGCTGTGATTCAAGGGGGCCAGTCTTGGCAAAGTCATCCACGTGGTTCTGGTTTTAGAAGCATCAGTGATGCAAGAGGGAGGAGATCATGGAGTCCTCCTCCAAGATTTCAAAAATTGGCAGAATCCAGGCATCATGAGGCAAAAGGCCTGCAGTTTAGAGGCCCAAGAAGGGCAGTTTGTGCTGTGTAGTTAAAGCCTGGTTTGCCATTGAGAAGTAAAGATATTAGAGATTCCAGACACAACGTGGGATACCTGCCAAGGAGAGCTGTATACCATGGGAGGAGTCAGCTCAAGAGACCAACGTATTTTATGGGCAGCTGCATTGGAGGGGTGGAACCAAAGCCCTTTGGAACTGAGATGATTTCAAGGAGAGGCTCACTTGTTGGACTTGGAGTTACAAGATTTGTAGTTTGTCCTGCTGGTTTTCAGTCTTGTTATGGACCAATCTTTCCTGGATATGCCCCCACTCCTTCTCTTTGGAATGGGAATGTTTATTCTGTGCCATTGTATGTTGGAAGTATGTAACTTGTATTTTGATTTTACAGGAGACTTTGGACTTTTGGACTGTTGGGACTACCATTGTAGTCTATGAAGACTTTTAAAGTTGGACTGAGTATGGTTTACATAATGAGATGGCAATGAGCCTGTGGGGGCCAGGGGTGGAATGTCATGGTTTGAAATGTGTCCCCCATAGTCTCATGTATTTGGCAAGGTCACGGCACCTTGAGAGGTGGAGCCTTGCTGGAGGAAAGCAGTCACAAGGGGTGGGCCTTGAGGTGGATTAGTCCCATCCTACCTCCAGGAGAAGTCTGCCTTTGCTGCAAGCAGTCTGCACTTCTTAGCTTCCAAGATGTCTGCCGTGACTTAGCCTCCTCCAGCTTTGGCCAGCCAGCCATGCCATCTCTGCTTTGAGAGACTATACTTTCCCTCTGGAACCGTAAGCTGAATAAACCTCCCTTTCTCCCTTAAGTTGATCGACTTTGAATGCTCTCTCACAGCAATAGTTAAGAGTAACCATTACAGGTAATAAAACACTGAAAAACTTCTAAGAAAATTGTCTACATATTGTATTTTAGGAAAACAGAATTATTAAAGGGAAATGTAAATTGCCATTATTAACTTTGTTAAGAGACAGAAAACCTGAGCTGGATATACATCTCAGTGGCAAGCAATAAGGTGAACTCAATCACTGAGAAATTTTAAAAATGAAAACAAGTAATCTGTTATATCCCTTTAAAAATATTCAGATTTTTCCCAAAGGTGTAAGAACTATGCCAGAGCACAAAGAGTTTTCTCAATTTCTTTTACAAAACTAATTTGTCATTTAAAAACAAAATTTCACAATTTAACCAAGAACAAACTTAAGTCATCACAAATTGCAAAGAAGTATTTGCAAATATGATCCGTCAAGTAAAAAGCAGTAATAATATGTACATACCAGAAGAACTTGAGACAGTACAGTTACTGCAGAGTTTAATGATAGAGTCAAATAATGGTCCAGTCAAAAAAGGAAATCCAGCCAAGTATGTTGGCGTACATGTATATTCCTAGTACTTCAGAGGTGGAGGCAGATGGATCAAGGTCATCCTTGGCTATATAGCAAGCTGCAAGCCAATCTGGACTACATGATACCTTACCTCAAAAAATGTAGGGGGAAGAACACACTAATATTCTCAAAAAAGATATTGTAAAGCTGAAATTCAACACTTACTTTTTAAATTTTTTTCTCTGCAGGGGTTATCTACGTGAGTGTACGCATACACGTGTTCATGAGTCTACACATGCTCCGAGGCCAGAAAGAAAGCATTGACGTCCTCCCTCTATCAATCTCTACTTATTTCTTTGAAGCAAGGGTCACTTTCCTGCTTCCATTTGTCTGGAAGTCACCAAACCCTAGATCTTCCTGTCTCCACCCCCCATGTGCAAAGACAGTAGCTCCTTATGTGGATCCTGGAATCCTACGAACTCTGGTTCTTGGGATTGCAGAGCAAAGGCTCTTAACCACTGAGCCGTCACTTCAGCACCACCTTCCTTTTCTATTATTTTAAATAAAATACTATGTGGCATTGTTCACCTGCAATCCCAAAAATAAACTCCTCGTCCCACGTGGCAGTGTTCACCTGCAATCCCAGCCTCCAGGAGATCACCTTGAGTTCAAGACCAGCCTGGGTTATATAGTAAGTCTTATGCCAAATGAAAAAAAGAAAAAGGACAAAAAAAAGGAAGGAAGGAAAAAGGAGAATGGAAAATCCTACTTGATAATGTAGATAAAAAAACGAACTTTCCTCTTGAATATGTTCGATCAGTAGTAACAATTCTCCTTTAAGTAACTACTGCATCCAATCAAAATTCCCATACATTTTTGTTATAAACTGATCTCATATAAGTAAGGATGCTTTTCTATGTTAATGTGATTAACGTGACTTTGCATCCATTGTTTTAATAAGTTTTGACACGTGGTAATGTAAGTCTTCCAACTTTTTCTCAAGACTGCCTTTGTAATAATAAGTAAAGAAGTATATTTCCATCTAAATCTGACAACTGCCAGAAAGGGAGGTAGCAACCACTACTCTGTTAGGATTTCTAATAGAACAAGAATGAATTTCCATGGCAATTTAGGAAGAAATGACATCTTTACTGACACTTCAAGTCTATGAACATTATCTCTCCATTAATTTAGGTCATCTCTCATTTCCCTAATACGTTTATTAAAAGTTGTGGTATCCTTTGTTGGACTTATTTCAAGGTATCGGATATTCTTTGACCTTATGATAAATTATGTTAGTTTCAAAAGTTAACTTTCAGATTTCTTTGTTGATATAAATACAACTAATATTTATATCACTGTTTCCCAAGTATAATACAATGCAATTAGAAATAAATGCCAAAAGCTACATGTGATGGCACATAATCCAACTACCTGGGAAGCAGAGGCTGGAAGATTAGAAGTTCAAGGCCAGTTTAAGCTATATGAGATCCTGTCTCAGAAAAAAAGGAGTGAGGGAAAATATCCTATAAATATGAAAGCGAAGTTCTAAATAACTTAATAAAGGAAAAAATATGAAATTCACAATATATTCAGAACTATTTAATAACAAATGTCAGTAGCAAAATCTTAAGATTCAATTACCAGCTAGAGAAAAATTTCGTTTTCAATATAAGTTCCTCAAAAATAGCTAACTACGAAGTAACTGAGCCTCCAACTTAAAATTTTTTAAATGTTAGAATTAAACACAAAGCAAAAGGTAGAACATAGAAAGAATCAGTAAAAACAATTTGATAAAATGCAGGCAAATTACTAGCAACACAGAACAAGGAAATTAATGAAACTAAAACTTTTAAACACCAGCATAAAAACCTACATACATTTTATACCAAAATATTTGAAAATTTACACTTTTCTGTTAAATTGTTTATTTTGTATAAATTGCAAAAATGTTTCAAAAAAAGTCAAATGACATTGCATAGGAATTAAAAAAAACTGTTAGTTAAGTCAAACCCCCAAATTTGCTCACATAAGAAAAAACAAGTTCAGTTTCACAGATTCAATTTAATTTTAAATAATTAGATCATTTCTATTAACAGACCTGTTTCAAAAAAGAGGGAATGCTCCCCGATTCATCTTATGAGGTCAATTGGGCACAGTGGTACACACCTGTAGGGAGTGAAAAAAAAATACACAATGAATATACCTTATTTACGTATTTAATCTAAGTTTTTCATTTTAGACTTATCAAAATAACCTTCAGCCTTATTTTATCCTATTAGTAAATATAAAGATAGGAATAAAAAATTGGTATGATATTCCTAATGTTCACATTTACTCTTCTACTCAAATCTGTTCAACTGTTCCTAATGAAATTGTCCTCTGCCAACAAATGTTGGTGATGCAGCACTTCTTAAAATGCTTTATTATTATCTGTGAGATTTTCTTTCAGGGCAGATACTCATTTAGCAATTTCTTCTGCCTTCTGTTACACTGTGTGGCATGCAATAGCAACGTACATACTCATTAAACTGATGACAGAATTAAGAGCCCTGACCAAGTCTGTACATGCACAAGCAATGATGACTACATGACAACGGCTGCCTGGACAAGTGACTACTAGACACCACTAAGTGGAACTCTATTTTGATTTCAAGATGCTAAAATGTAGAGAGGAAAAGTGTATCTCAAAATCCACAAAATATGACCATAAGATTTCAGTATATTATATGATTGATTCCCTATGTTCTTTATACAAAAACTAAATAGAGGTTAAAGGACTGAAAGGAAAGAAGAGGAAGAGGGAAGCAGGCCTGGTTTCACAGATCTGTAATCCTAGCTATTGTAGAGGCTGGGGCAGGAGAAGTTCAAGTTCTAGTCCAGCCTAGACAACTCTGTGAGCTCTTGCCTCAAAGAAAAACTAATTAAAAAGCAGACCAAAGAGATGGGAATGCAGCTCAGTTGAAACCACTTCCCAGCACACACAAACTGCTAAGTTTGACCCTAAGCACCCCATGAACTTGCTATTCAAGGAGCTGGGCATAGTGGATCATGTGAACTCCCAGTACAGGGAGACAGAAGCAGGGAGATCACAAACAAGTTCAAGGTCAGTTCAAATCCTAGAGCTGAGGGGGTAGAGGTGATGACAAATGAGACCCCATCTCAACAAAAGATAGGTCTGGAGAACAACTCAGCAGAACATTGAGGTCCTGAGTTCGATCCTGGAGGCGAAGGGATTCCAAGGGAAGAAAGGAAGGAAAATGAGAAAGAACTGAGGGATAAAAGAAAAGGAGGGGAGAGAAGGAAAGGGGAGGGGAGGGAGGGAAGAGTAGATTCATAATAATGACATAATAAGGGTTAAAATTGTAGAGAGAGGTAAATGCAAATGCAATTTTAAAAAAACAAAACATTTTTTATACAAACAGAAAACAAATCCGAAAACAATGAGGAAACAGTTAAAAATAACTCTATAAAAGGATAATATATTAAGATTTAATTATACAACTATCCTTATTAAATAAAGATGACAGAGACAATTAGCCAAATAGATAAAATAAAACCAGAAAAGAGAAATTAAAAGCAGACCTGTCTAAGTAGAAATACAATAAACTTTGGGAATAGGGTAGACAGATTATACTATGTGAGAAATCCAAATGAAAAAGATAAAGTGAGATCCCTACATCACATACTAGAGAAAACAGTTCCGAATGAATTAATAACTTAAATATGAAAAATCATTACCTTGAAGTGAAGAGTTTCTGGAGGACAGGAAAACACAAGCCATAAACGAAAAAAAATGATAACACTGGCTAGCTTCACATCCAGAACTCCTATATAAAAAGCCCCAAGATAAGCCACAAACTACAAAAATATTTTCAGTGTATGTAACCGTAAATCATTAGAATCCAGAGTATGAGAATACCCATAAGTCGGTAAGAAAAAAGCAATAATCCAACACAAAAATGGACCAATGAAATGTATAAGTAAGTTACAGAAAACTCAAATGGCCAGTAAATGGGGGAAGGGGACAGTCACTAAGAAATGCAAAATAAAAACAGCAAGGAGACTGCATTTATACTCAACAGATGGGGGGAAATTGCAAAATCTAATCTTTTGGCAGTGATCTGGAGAAACAGGCTTATACACAGCTGGTGGGAGTGTCAAATGGAATACAATTTGGCATTTTGGCAATTCCCAGAAAAACTGACAATCCACAGACTTCTTCAATGCAGCAACTCTGGTTCTACTATAATCCCTACAGAGAAGAGCTGTTTAAGGATGTTCACAGCAGCACTGTTTGAAATTTCTGAAAACTGCAAAAATGGTCCGACAGAAACAAATAAATCAAAATACACATTAAAACACAATAATAGTAGAATGCTGCTAGCACTCATAAGGACATGGCACATCCCCAAAATGAAGATCTGTAGTTTTCAAACTTCTTGGTCTTAGAATCCTTGTAAGCTTTAAAAAAAAAAAAAAAATAGGAACACCTAGAGTGTTTATGTGGTTTATATCTACACATATTTATATTGGAAATTTTTAAAAATTATTTATTCAATTGTGTGTGTGGGCGTATGTATGTGTGTGTGCATGCACGTGTGTCTGTGTGGGTAGAACCACGGACGAATTCGGGAACCACCATGGACGCCTCCACCTCCTCCTGCCCCGGGATTCACAGGCTCCGCCCTACCAGGATCGGAAATGCAGGTGGCCCCCACTTCTGCCTGGCATCTATACGTGGGATCTGAACTCAGGACCTTCCGCCTGCAAGGCAGAGGCTTAACCCCTGAGCCACCTCTCTAGCTCCGGAAATTTAAACTAAGAACATGGCATGGTGACACACGACTGTAATCTTAGCACCTGAAACTGAAGCAGGAGAATTCTAAGTCTCAGGCCTGGGCTACATACATAAAATCCTGTCTCAAAAAAAATTAAATTGAGACATTTCAAACATTAACTTGTTTTTAAAAACTTACTATATATAAATAGGAATAACACTTATTTCAGATGCTATTTTTTTCAAAACAGTGGCACTGTTTTACATTATTCCAAATCTCTTCAATAGCTGAGTTCATAGAAGATAGATGGATGCACATTTACTGTCTCTGCATTCAATCTATAAATAATGTGACATGTAGCCTCTCTATACTACTTGTACAATGTACAGGAGAATATGGGTGTAACAGGCAAATAGTAGCATTATGAAAATAACTCTGACCTTATGGACCTCCTATAAGAAAAGCAAGGATCCCCAGGAATCCCTGGAGCACAAGATGAAAACCAATAAACAAACTAGATCTACAAATAACAATCTCAAACATCAAATCTGAAAAAACTGCTTAGAGAAAATATACAGAGTGATGCCCAGATGATTATTAAACACACAATGAAATTCTCTATTTTAGTACATATATGTTAAAATAGCGGTTACTTCTAGAAAAGAGGTATGGGGAAGAGGGGAGCCTCTTAACTAAATCTACAAGATTTTATTTTATTTAACAAAAAAAAATCAAGGAAATATCTCAAACATTAAGATTTGCTAAATCTGAGGAATATTTGCTACTTAAAAGAGATTTTGAAAGATTTCACAATTTAAATGTTAATGCTAATTTTATAAAGACTAATGACAGGCCAAAGAGACAGCTCAGTGGATAAGGCTCCTGTTCACAAACCTGATGACCTGACTTCCATCCTTGGAAACTAACAGGGTGAAGAACTAGTGTCTGACTCAACCAGCGCATCACGACATGCATATATGTGTATTCTCTCCCTCCCTGCTCCTTCTCTCTTTCAAACAAATAAATAAAATATTAAAAGATTAATGGTTGCTGACTACAAGACCTTTAAAATGTATTTCCCTTTGAGTAAAAAACAGCTTTACGATCACCTAGATTTTATAAAATGCTGTCTGGAAAAACAGTTTGACAGGAATAAAAACAAGCTGGCCATATACCAATCAGTTAAGGGGATAGATCAATGGGAATAGAGAGGTTACTTAGTTACCTAGGTTTGACCTGCTGTTCTAACAAGATAGGTGTGCCTTAATAGGAATATTCCTTGGTCAAAGAACACACTGGATAGGTAATTGCATTTGAGAAGTTGGAAACTATTCAACTAAACCAAATTTACTGCACCCAGTAAGTGAGATAATTGTTTTTTAGAGATAATAATCATATGCCAGGTACTGCTTAGGGACAAAGACAAATGAGAAACTGTCTCTACATTCAGTTTAGAAAACAAAAATATAAGCATAGTTAAATGTGATGGATTAAATGATAACTGTTCTGTTCCACAGCACCAAGAAAGAGTAACACCCCAAGTTCTATACCAATGGTTCTATCAACAGAAACAAAACAAGCAGCAGAAATTGTTATAGGGGTCCTGGTTTTAAAAGTAATTTTTTCTACAAAGAGTATTACTCGGCATGTACTATGCTTTGGGTAAATCTGGTTTCAGTCATGTTAACACAGTTTGGACAGTCAGAAGGCAACTGCAAAGACTACATGAGAAACCAGAAAAAAATTCCTGACAGAAAAGGCTGGAGGGACATGGCACCACCAGAAACAGAAGGCACAGGGAATATGTGAAACACAGAACACTCTCCTGTGACATATCCATTAGTATGTGGTAAAAGTTTCCCAATCTGGGAATTATTATTTTTAGAAATAAATGAAAAGTACAGGTTAAAGAAAAACAGATGAGGTTTCTGCAAGATAAGCAAACCCAAAATATTTATAAGAGGAAAGGCATCAGCAGAGTTGCAGGGTTATGATGCAAGAGACAGCAGTCTCAAAGGAGGCAAGCCAGGGTGTGGGTAGTAGGGCCCAGCAGGAGAGCAATGTGTACACGGCAGCAAAAGGCAAAGGAGAAAAGCCTGGGCAGAAAAAAGCAGCAAACTGAAGGGAGGAAGTTCAAGATAACCAGGTAACCACTTAGCCTATTTGTAAGTAGATGATTAGGAAGGTGTGGTGACACTCAGTAGACTAAGACAGGAGGAAGGGGAGATTAAGGTTAGTCAGGCTGTCTAAGACCCTCTCTCAAAACAAAGAAACAAAAATTAGGAAATCTTTGTTGAGGGTAAAGGATTTCAGGTTAAAAAAAAAGCCTGCCACTGTGTGTGCACAAGCACAATAATATACTATTATCACTGACAAGCCATGTCTAAATGTGACTGAAAATAATGCAAGTGGGGGGCTGAAACTAAAACATCTTCATGTTTTAAAAAGGAAATTGTCATCTGAAAAGTATACATAAATCAAAAATTATATACAGAACAGCTTCTTGAAAGCTTTTTAGTAAGAGTTTACCATGGATGGGCTCTACCAGAAACTCTTACAATTGATCTCCATGCTTCTCTTCATCACTACTGACCTGTTGCGATCTACGAAAGTGTAAATACTCAAAGTGAGTACCCACAACCGCACTGATTTGTTTCATAAAATTCTAGGGAACACATTCCCCACGTGTACATGTAGACTGGTTCAATATTAATCAAAAATGCAGAAGATTTGGCTTGGAAAGAACCTTAGTCCCTTGAAACACTGGTTACTTTCATCAGGAAGAACACACTGTAAAAGGGCATATGACGGCCACTGTTTTTAAAATTCACACCCTCAAGCTACTTTTAAAAACTGACTTCTTAAAAAAAATCACTGTTTCTTTCTCATATTCCTCAAGTAACCCACAGGACCCGTTCCTGTCATTTTCAGCAATGGTAAAAGAACTGACAGAAACCCTTTCTTCCTATTCGGGGTGAGAAAGGAAGGTGGAGGAAAAAAGGAGCAGTTGTCTAACGGAAATGGATCCTTCGAAAGGAATTCAAATATGTTGAACTTCTCAATGCTCTTTGCAAACGTCATCAACAAGGGCAAACACTAGCCAACCTAATTCTCTCAAACTTGTTCCGGGGCAACCGAACCGATAAAAGTTGAGTATCAAGCACAGTTTGGATGTGTCGTCAACTCTTCAGTTGAGGGCTTCCCTGTCTCCTCCCCCGCCACACCCTCAATTGCACATAAGCACTTCCAGCTGGCATGGAATCTACCTTTCCACTTCCTGACCTATACTATCCACTTCGGGCAAACTGTAAATACTCGCTGCTTTCTAAAGAAACTTCACCCTTGAAACTCCCTTTGCCCTCTCCTGCTACCACCTAACAACGAACGCCCTGCTTTTGTAACCTCGAAGTGCCACCTACTTCCTATGCCACCGTTCCTGGTGGTGCTTTCGAAGGGAAACCGTGCAGTTTTCCCACAGCACTCGGGCATTTCACCGATTCTCATTTACCTAGAAATCGCGAAGCTCCTGGGGCAAGAACATTCTGGATCTCTCTTAGCGCCTCACACAATGTATCGTTAACACTGGGCTCTGAATCTACCAGGAAAGTTGTACCGAGAGCGAAAGTACTTTAGATGACGCCCCATCGTAAAACTTAGCCCCCTCCCCTCCCGAAAAATCTGAGTATCATAACGGGCTAAAACAAAACAAACAAACAAACAAAAACTTTCTGCCCTTTTCTTATTCCCCCAAAAAGGCGGATACCCTAAGCGCCACAAAAGAAAAAGGCAGCCACCTCAGGCTCGCAAGAGTTGTTTCTACATAAATACAAAAAGACTCCTCCCGAGGTCGAGTCTTCCGCTTTCGTGCGGTGGTTTTTCCCCCCTATTGGTCAAAGGCGCGGTGAGAACTTTCCCATCCGTTTTTTTCTTTCTTTATTCGGACGCTCGAGAAGGCAACGATTGGCGGAGAACCGCCGCATGGAGGTCACTCTAACGGTCACGGAGGAAAATCAAACCTCCCGGGGTCTCGGTGCCATTACCCGTGCTGAGCCTCCGGGGATGGCAGGCGGGCTACCGGCGCCCGGGGAAAGCCTCGGGGCCGCGGGCGAACGGAAGCGACATGGCCGCGGTGCCGGCGAGGCAGCGATGGCTGCCCAAGGCGGCCGAGCAGAAATGCAGCGGAAACGGCAACCAGTCACGGGGCCGCGGAAGGCCCGACAGGAAGGGGGCGCTGCCGCCGAGCACTCATCATGGCGTCCAGGGCCATGGCCGCCGTGGGGAGCGAACACGCCCCTCCGCGCTCACACGCCGCCGCGTCCGGGCCCCGGTGCCCGGCGCCACCGCCAGCGCCGCGGCGGCCAGCTCTCTCACCCCCCCTCACGGGCTGTAGCGGAATTTTCTCTTCCGACGCCGCCTTCCAAGATGGCGTCTCCCCCTCCCAGCAACCCCCTCAGTCGTCCCCTGCAGCAGGCGCCGAGCCGTCGCCATCTTGTCCCCCGTCCCTCCCCCCCCTTCGCCGATATTTACATAGCGAAAATCGGCCCGGCCGGCCCGCGGCCTTCACCTCACGCCTGCAGCCTTCGCCTCCTCGCCAGGCCTCGCCCCCTCACGGTGCCCCGGGTCGGCCACGTCGCCCACCCGGGATCCCTCTACCGCCGGCCCGGCCGCGAGGCAACGCTATCTCGGCCCCCGCCCGCTGACGGAGCGCGCCTGCACCGCCGTTCCGGGCACCCGGGCGCCTCCCCGGGCCTAGCTGCGGCCTCCTCGGGGCCTGCTCGGCGTCGCGCGCCACGCCGCCCGGCCTAGCGCGGGAGGGCGCCTCGCGGGCCGCCGACCAGGCCCGGACCAGGCCGCCGCACGCCTACTAGGCCCCCACGGCCGCGGCGGCAGCCGGGACTCACCGGACGGGCGTGCGGGCGGTCGGCGACGGCGGCGGGTGTTGCAGGCCGGCCTTTCTCTGGAGCACTGGGCCGGGCTCCGGCTGGTGGGGCGGGCGGAGGGAGGGAGGAGGGGCCGAGCTCGGAGCTGACAAAAAGCGGCCCAGCTCCCCGGCACGGGCCCGCCGTCAGCACGTCACGTCACCGCCGGGGCGAGAGACCCAGGAAAATGCGGAAGGATAGATGGGCCCCCTCCTCCGCCCGTGGGTCCTGCGGACGCCCTGGGTCGGCGCCCTTCCCGCCCCGCGCCCACGGAGCCGAGTGGCCTCGCTGCGCCGGGGGCTCCGGCGGCTCGAGTTTCCGAGGACAGCGCCCCCCTCGTTTCCACCTCCGCCCTCCCGCGCCCGCCACTCACACGCCCGCCGCCGGCGCCGCCCGGGCCGGATCTCCTGCGCGAGGCCGCGGTTGCGAGGACCCCGCCAGCGGCCCGTGAGGCCCCCCACCGAGCTCGGGGGCCGCGGGGCCTCCCGGGGGACCTACCGCTTCCAGGTGCCGCCCGCGGCCCGAGGCGGCGGCTCCACGGCTGCGGCGGCCCGCAGACCCCCGCCCGCCGTACATGTGTTTTCTTCAGCCCCGTGGCTCGGGAGGAAGATAAATTTAGCAACCCCCGCCGTCCCCAGCCTTCCCTCAGAAAAAAAAGCAACTTTATAACAAAAATGAACGTGGGCTCGCCGCTTTCCGCCAGCGTGCAGGCAAGTGGGGGGTGCCCTAGCACAACCACCCAGCCACCCCCCTTTTGTTAATAAATAAGCATTCGGTTAGAAAGCCGGACTGTTTTTCTAGCAGGAAGGGGGCGAGAGAGGAGAAGGATACATTTGGAAGCCCTTCGCGCCCCCCAGCAATCCCGAACGGTCTATTTCCTGTCCACCTAAGCTTTCCGGACTGCCAGAGCTTACGAATCGTAACTTTTGGGCCCATAGTTTCAAACATGGTGAATTTTCCACCTCCTCCCGTGAGCATTCTAGAATCAGGGATAGGGATTTATAAAAAAAAAAAAAAAAAAAAAAAAAAACTGCTTAAAGGAGCCTTTGAAAGCTTACAAGAGAAAGAACCGTGGATCTGATTCCACGGAGCATTTTAAGAAAGTTCCGAAATGAAGATTTCATGGGTTTTGTTTTGTTTTTTTTTCCCTCCCGCAGATCGCGCCTGGGCTGTATATTTGTGAACTGAACTTGGACGCAAACTACACTGCAAAGTTCCCAGGGCAACGTGAAAGGGCGCACTTTGGGCCACTGATGTGGACTCACGCGCTGTAACTTTTTTCTTGAAGGGCACACACAGCCCAGGCTGGCCTCGATCTAGTAGCCTCCGAAGCGCAGGGAACCCCAAGAGTTCGCCACGTTCACTGGCGCACACAGCCCGCCAGCCTGTTCCAGCCAGTCTGGTGACGTGATACCCTCGTGAGCTTTTGAAACGCGGCACTAAATAGTTAAGACATTTTCAAACAAAGAACACGACAATGATAAAAGCCAAGAGCACATGCGTGCAAAATACCTTTAAACAACAGGTCATACGCTTTAGGGAAGGGAAAAAAAAACTTAGAAGGTAAAAAAGTGTTGACTCAAACATATTGCAAATCATAAAATGTTTTCGAAAAAGAAAAAAAAAAGTCTAAGAAAAAGTCTGTGAACCAGACACGGTGGCTCACACCTGGAACCCCAACCGATCTGGAAGCTAAGGGAAAGGATTGCTGCAAGTCTGGGTCCAGCCTAGGCTACACATTGAGACCCTATCAAAAAGTGAAAAACTGCTGGCTTAGGCAGAACTTGGAATAAAATTGGAACAGAAATTAACTGACCAAGTATGCCATGCAAATTCGCGACATGTCCCACAGTTTCTAAAAGAAATCTAAAAACGTAAAACGTTCTTGAGACTAATTTTCCTCTCAGGTCTTAAGTTGTTTTGTTTTTCCCCAAACAAACTTCGTTTCAAATAATAAATGACATCTTCCTCTCGTTTATACAAAATCCTTTCAGTCTGTGATACGGGTTGTATACCCGCAGGGGGGAAAATAAAACTTAACAATACTGCCTCAAGTAAAGAGATGAAATAATCCCCACACTCGGGAAGAGAAAGAAAATCAAATTTGGGCTAGCCTGCACTATGAAGCAAAACCATCTTTATAAAAAAAAAAAAAAAAAAAAAAAAAAGGCAAGCTGGCAGTCTCAAGAAGCTAAGGCAGGCAGATTCCCTAAGACTTGGAGACAGGCTAACCAATGTAGAGAGAGAGTCCATGTTGAAAAATGTAGTCACATTAATATAGTTAAAAAATGATAACTGGTGTTTAAGAACTTTCCAAGGCCCTCCACTTAATGCTAGGTTTGCCGAGAAAGGAATCATCCATGCATCCATAAACAGCCTGTTTGAGATGAACTGACTTAATGTCAGCACTCTTGTTAAAGTTTGGTTAAACTTTTTCTATCGGTACCATCAAATACTCTACCAGTATTAGAGCACTTAGGTGCTAGAGAAGTATTAAAAAAAAATCTCAATTTGAAAAATAACACTAGTTGCTGGGTATTGATACTGGCAAAAAGCCCTTTGTGAGTATTCATCATATATATATATATATATATATATATATATATATATATATATGAAAGAATTTTGATAGGAAACAGTTAAGGCTAGCTTAGTTATGTTGTTTGTGTTACATGAATTCATTAAAGTTATTCTGTTGACGGTTCCACAAATGAAGTCAGCTATATATATATATTTTTTTTTTTTGCATTTTCAAACAACGATGATGATGACCATGACAACAAAAACAAAAAAGCAGCAGAGAGTGTAGCTTTAGTGGCAGAGCACTTGCCTGTGGTGTGCAAGGTCCTAGGTTTGGTATCCAACAGGCAAAAAAAAAAAAAAGAAAGATCACATACCTCAGTACTATCATTGCAATCTACTTCGTTTATGAAAGTACACTAGGACCTTGAGGGCTGCTAAGATCACTGAACACATTTGGCAATCAAACCTTGAGTGATTACGAACCAGACATCTTGTACGTAAAGTCTTTCTTACCTTGGTACTTTTGGTCAGTGCTTTCCAACAATAGGCATTACTTCTTGGCCCTTTGACTAAGATCAAGTATAGAGAATCTTGGGAAAAGGGAAAATGCTTCCCCTTCAGAACACAAAAAAGGGAAGCTCTATAGTGGTGCAGATTTATAATCCTAGGCAATGAGGAGGCTGAGGCAGGAGGAGGCTCAATTAGAAGCTAGTCTTAATTGCACAGCAAGACTGTCTCAAAGGACTAATAAACCAAAAATTACAGACTTAATTAAGCTCTTCAATTTTCTCTGCTAAATAAACACAAAAAAGGACATTTTATCTAGAGAGATTAAGAGCAGAGTAAAATAAAAAAACCTGTGCTATAAATACAAGATGGCTGGTTTCAAAGCAGTCAAAAGAATTTTAATGCTGTGTTAACAGTTGTTTCTTCAGAGCTGTTAATAAGTGTGATACATGGTTTAAAACCCCACCCAAGGTTTTTAAGGTGTTTAATAACAGAATCTGCAACATATTTGTAGGTACTTGAACCAGAAGCCATACAGGGCCTTTCAATCATTTTTTCTGGAGAAAAAATTAGATCATAAAGGAGCTGATGATTTGCTGTCTACATCAGTAACTGATACGATTCCCAATAGAAAAAATGATTAACTATTGTCTTATGAGAAAATACAATTTTTTTAGGGGCGAGTGAAAAGGCAGTCCCCCACTACCACAAATTATGGACTTGAGTTTTCTGAGTTTGGGAAAAGCATATCTAAATACAATGGATAAGCCTCACCTGGGAAAATTACTTTAACGATCATGTTACCTCCCCTGTCAGGCAAGTATTCAGAAGTTCTCGAATAAAGTCATGACAATTTATATCCCAAAGATTAAAAATTACTTTCCCCTAGAAAGACTATATCTTTAGCTTAGCATGCCCCATGGAAAAATTAACTGCTTATCTGATACTTGATTCTTAAGTTATACTTAACATGAGCAAGTCCCATCTTCTCAAAGAGTTTAGTTGGCTATAATTGATGCCAAATAAGAATTTTTAAGTCTTTAAGCCACACACCTTCCCCAAGGGAAGTAATTTTAAAAATAAACAATGACTGACAACTAAGTGATTTTTTCATGCACCATTGTTCATATGAATCATTAGTTGACTAAGACACTATGTGATTCCTGAAACTCATAAGTGGCCCAATCCTACCTCATGGATTATAAATCACAGGACACAGCAAACAAACTAGCCCCACTGAAGAAGTAAAAATCAATATATCCACCTAGAAACAATGGGCCAGAGTGGAGAGCATCTCTGGAGCCCAGATTTCAGTCTCTACAATTTTCCACTGAAGGAACCCGGGCTCCTCAGAGAAATGACTGATCCCTGAGCTGGAACAAGAAAGCACAAGATGAGCCAGGAACATCTTATACCAGAAAGCAAGAGGAGAAAAGTGTCCAGGTTTACTAAGGGTGTGTGAAGAGGTCCCAGGAGCCCCTTTAAAGATTCCAGCTGGCTGAGGTTCAGAAAATCTGAACATCAAAAGAATAATAACTGCTATGGATTAAAACATAATGGAAATGTTCATGAATTTGAGGCTTTACAAATGGTCAACTAGTGGGAATGATTGGAGAACTTCATACAAGAAACTAGCAAAAATGACATGTACACTTCAAAACAGTGGGGTTTGGTTTAGTTTTTCAGCAGTGGGCCTCAAACTCGAATCTTTGAATATCCAAGGCAAGTCCTTTACTACTGAGCTATACCACCGGCCCTTAATTTTTCTAGATAGGGTCACACTATATAGCTCATGTTAGCCTTGAACTCACAACCTGCCTGTTTTTACCTCCTGAATTGCTGGGATTGAAGACAAGTGCCATTCATTTCCATCATCCTTAAAACAGTAATTTTCATGGTATGTAAATTATATTTCTTTTCAAATGACTACCTTAGGAGAATGATAGGGAACCCACTCATTATTTTGAAAACTAGTGAAAGGAAAAAATGAAACACTTACCCTGTAAGAAGAGTTCCTCAGCTTAACCAAACTGCTCATTAGGGAAACTCTTCCTTTTGAATTGTGTAAGTGTGCACATACATGCACATGCAGTGGCATGGAATTCATGTAGAGGTCAGAGGACAACTTTGTGGGGTTGGTTGTCTCCACCCACCTTTACATAAGCTCAGGAGATCAAACTCAGGCGGTTAGACTTACATAGCAAGCACCTTTATCCACGGAGCCATCTCTACACCCGGGGGGGAAAACTCTCTCTTAACAGAAGTATTCCAACTAACACAGGAAGAGACCCTAGAGAATAGAGACCCATTTTGCAATCCTTGATGAGTTAACATATCTTGACTGCTAAACAGAAAGACCACCAGACATCTACCACAAGATGGAAATACTCAGTGACAATCACCAAAAAAGTAAATAAAATCTGAGCTTGATCAGACCTTTTGTTCTATCAATTTACAGAAAACACAGAGGACAAAGAGACCCAGTTATTCCACCACCAACTAGCTACTAGGAAACTCTATGGGACGAATGACCTGCTTTCTTCTACAAATAAATTATAACAAAAAACTTGGAGCGGAGAACCAAAAATTAGCCAGTCACAGTGGAATATGCCTGTAACCCCAGCACTGGCGGAGGCAGGAGGATCTGGAGTGCTCAAAAACAAACAAAAAAAGGGGTGAGACTAAAAAAAAAAAAAAACTCTGAAAAGATACATCAAATAATTTTAGTATATGAACTTCAATCTTTTGGTTTTAGTTTTGTTTTGAGGCAGGGTCTTGTTGCATAGCCCTGAAGAAAGTCACTAAGTAGCTCTGGCCAGTGTTAAAATCCATGGTGATTCTTCCAACTCAGCCTCCCAAGTGCTGGGATCGTAGAGGCGTCACCATGCCTGGCCTGAAATGTTCCATGGTGAAAGTATCACAGATATGTATGGTTTCCTTGCTCACTTTTCCGTGGGCATATAATGCTGCTTCTTTTCAAAATGCTTAGCGTAATTAAACAAGTAAAGGGCTAAATCTAGAAAACTAAAAAAAAAATTAAAAAACCAGTAATGGTGGGAGGGGATGTGGTTTAGTAACAGAGTGTTTGTCTATTAAATGCAAGCAAGGCCCTGGGTTTAATCCCTGGACCGGGAAGGACGGAAGAGAGAAATGACGGAGGAATAAGAAGCAAACAGTAATACTTTACGGATTTGCGCGAGAACACCTAGGTGACGATGAAAAATCCTGGGCCCAATTCTTAAAATTTCTAGGCAAGCACTTCACCAGCTGAGCTACATCCACGGCTCCTCATTTATTTTACTTTTTTAAAAAGGGAACATTTCCAATCTTTACTCTTAAACATCGAGGGCCGCGAGATGAGTCAGTGTTAAAGGCGCCTGTGTGCAAACCTGGCTGCCCGAGTTCGAGCCCTGGATCCCACGCGGTGGAAGGAAGGAGAGAAGGAACTTCAGCCAAGTTGTCCTCAGATCTCCACATGTGCACCCCAAGGCCACCTAACTGCTAGCTCACCTTTCCAGCGCTGCCCGGCGCTCGTCTTTCTCCTTCGGGCTCTCTCAAATAAAATATTAAAATTATTAATCACGCAAATACATGAACAAAATAGAAGTTATTAACCGACATTGCCGAAAGAAAAAAAAATGACAAGATTAACAAATCAGAAACAAAACAAGCGGACAACGAAACACGCCGGAGACCCCCTTGAAAGGTTCCGAAGAAGCCCACACCAAGCTAGACTTCCACGCGAACCTGCTTGTACTTTTGGGCCGTGAGCGCAGCCTTACCTTACCTTCCTCTTCCCCAGCTCGCCGAGACTTAGCGTGGTGTTCGCTCAGGAACGGGGTTTCTGACTCTGTCCAGTTCGAGCCTGATAAGACCCACCTCCCGGGAGGTGAATGTTCACGTGGACAGCTGCGCCCCTCCCTTTCTCATGCCCCTGGCTCTTGCGTTCTCTCACTCCCCTAGCTCCCACCCCCACGCACTTGATGTCAGTGGCCTATGCCTTCCCACACATCTGCCTTACCTTATCCAGATCTGGGCCCTTGCAAGCGCCCTCTAAGCAACCGGACCGGGTTGTCCTTGTGGTTGGGCACACAGTGGACTGTACACTTCTGCAGCAGCTCCTCCAGGAACAGGGAAGACAAGATTTTCTTGTGCACGTGGGAGGGGGCACTGAAGTAGAGCTTGAGTTTTGCTGTGGTCAGAGATCACCAGGGGGGCTAAACTTCCCTGAACTTTGGATTCTTTCTTTCTTTCTTTCTTTCTTTCTTTCTTTCTTTCTTTCTTTCTTTCTTTCTTTCTTTCTTTCTTTCTTTCTTTCTTTCTTTCTTTCTTTCTTTCTTTTCTTTCTTTCTCTCTTTCTCTCTCTTTCTCTCTCTCTAACTCTTTCTCTTTCTCTCTCTCTCTTTCACTAGGGTCTCTCATTAGAAATTCTGATTTAGTAAATGTAGTGATTAGTTTTTTTAATTGCACATATTTCTTCATGGAAGACACATGTCACCATGTGCATGCAAGTCAGGGAACAACTTTCAGAAGTCAATTCTCTCCTACCATGTGGGCTCCAGGGATCACAGGTACCTTTTACACGATGAGCCAACTCACCAGCCCATGATAGTTAATTTTAATGTGTCACTATGACTGGACTAAAGAATGACCACATAGCTAGCAAAAAATAACATTTTGAGGTATGTCTGTAGTTAAGTACTACCTAGAACCTTAGTTGACTAATCTGCAAGGTCCAAAGACCCCCTTTTCTCTGAACTCAAGCCCCACTCCCCTCAAAAGTCTATAAATGTAAGAATTTCCTTGGTTCTGTGGGTTGCTGTGGGACCTCCTATCTTAGTGTCTCCTGCTGTGGGTGGCTGGTGTTGTTCAAGAACTGATCATCTGAAATCTGTCTGTCTCTCTTTCACTAGGGTCTCATTAGAAATTCTGATTTAGTAAATGTAGTGATTAATTTTTTTAATTACACATATTTCTTCATGGAAGACACATGCCACCACGTGCATGCAAGTCAGGGAACAACTTTCAGAAGTCCATTCATCTCTCAATCCAAGCTGGAAAGAATCCTATTTATGCAGCCAGCAAAATAACTCAGTAGATAGATGCAGCAGGATACATGAGCCCTCCCCCCAATAAAGATATTTTAAAAATAGTGGCCAACTCTTTAGTTTATATCTTTTCAGTAAATAATTTTCATTTGTTTACTTGTTGCAGTTGGAGTTGTTTTGACTTTTGAGACAGAGGTTCACTCTGTAGCAGGCTTTGAACTCACTGTTGCCCTGGCTAGGATTACAGCCGTACTTCGTTTCCAGTGTTTTATTAATGTAAAAAAAAGTTTAAGGTGAAGATGATGGATAAAGAAAATGTGTGTGCAATAAAGGACTCTCTGGGAATTGGGGGGGAGGCACTGGGGGAAGGGGAGGGGGAGGAGGGGGGAGGGAGGGAACTGGTAAAAAATTTTAAAATGTATAATTAAATTTTTAATAAAAAAAAAAGAAAATGTGTGTGTGTGTGCGTGTGCGTGTGTGCGCGCGCGCGCGCGCGCGTGTGTGTGTGTGTGTGTGTGTGTGTGAGAGAGAGAGAGAGAGAGAGAGAGAGTCTCTTAAAAGAGGAAGGGCTTAATTTTGGTCATGGTTTCAGTCTATGGTGACTTCATTGCTTCGGGCTTAAGGCGAGGCAGATCATGGCAAGAAACACACATCAAGTGATTACTTGTCCTATTACAGTCTGCACTTTTGGTGTCATCTAACAAATCTGTATTTCTAAAGAGCAGAAATATTGACGCTTAATATTCCTCCTAGTAAATTTAAATTTTAAAGTCAGACATGGTGGTGCATGCTATAATCCAGATTTTGCAATACCTCCTGATGAGTTTAGAGAGTTTTTTTGTTCATTTGTTTTGCTTTTTCACTTTTTTAACAGACAAGGTCTCCTTATTTTTGCCCCACATTTTGCCCAGGCTGGCTTCAATATCCTCCGGCCTAAGCCTTCCAAATGTTGGGATTCCAGGCCTGTACTCCCATGCCAGGCTTTGAAGAATATTTTCATTCTGTTCCACAGGTTCTTTACTTGAGGTCCCCTAAGAGCAAACATCTGATCTTTGTTAGTTCTTTTGCCCAAGGTTCTAATCCCTAACACTAAAACAGTGATCAAAAGTATCAAGGCAAGATAGGCTTTAAGTACAAGATGTTTGGCACTTAATCACCCAAGACTTCATTACAAATGCTTTCAGAGATCTTCGGTGCCCTCAAGGCCCTACTGTACTTTCACTGAGAGTGTAGCTTTAATTATAGTATCACCCCTGCTAGCTGTGATGAAGGTATTCACCACTACACTTAGCTTTGATAGTATTTTTTAAACTACATTGAATATATAGACTTAGAACTGTTACATATATCAAGCCAGAGGGCTGGAGAGATGGCTCAGGGGTTAAGCCTCTGCCTTGCAGGCGGAAGGTCCTGAGTTCGGATCCTAGACCCCACATATAGACACCAGGCAGAAGCCGGGGCGACCTGCGTTTCTGGTCCTGGTAGGGCGGAGCCTGTGAATCTGAGGCAGAGTAAACAAGGAAGTGGAGGTGGTCCATGGTGGTTCCGGAATTCACCCGTGGTTGTTCACATGCGCACACACACACACGCACAATTGAATAAATAATAAATAATAAAAAAGTTAAAAAAAAAAAGGATGACATATATCAAGCCAGGGATGGTGGCTCATGCCTTTAATCCAGCACCAGGGAGAGCACTATCAGCTACATTACAACTTTGGGGCCAGCCTAGGCTACATGAGATCTTTCTCCAGCTTTGAAAAAAACCAAATCTTTCCATTATCTACTTCTTCTTTTCAGTAATACATGTCTCATAATAATGCTTTGTGATGGTCTTCATAAAAGCTTCCAACAGCAGTTAGACACAGTGACATTTACCCGTGAATCCCAGGTACTGTGGAGGCTGACACAGGAGATCTTTAGTTTGCAGTCAGTCTGGGCGAGAGAGAGAGAGAGAGAGAGAGAGAAGAAGAAGAAGGAGGAGGAGGAGGACGACGACGAGGAGGAGGAGGAGGAGGAGGAGGAGGAAGAGGGGGGAAGGAGGAAGGGAGGGAGGGAGGAAGGAAGGAAGGGAGGGAGGGAGGGAGGGAGGGAGGGAGGGAGGGAGGGAGGGAGGGAGGGAGGGAAAACATTTTTAACATCTTGATAAGGTTCATAACCCCTTATCCAAAACCCTTAGGTCAGATATGTTTTCAAGTTCAGATTTCCCAATTTTATTTTTTTAAAAAGTACACTTAAACTGACCATGGTAGCTCATGCCTGTACTTGGGAGGCTAAGGAAGAATTATTGCCATAAGTTTAAGGACAGTTTGGACTATATACCCTGTCTCGACAATAACAACAAAGAATGAAACAAACCAACAAAAAATAGTGTTGATGGTTTCTGTAGTTAGTTGCAAAGTTTGAATACTTACTCCATTTTTACCAAAATGAACATTATTATACACAGTTGTGACAATAAAAACTCAGGAATTAAATGTTAAATGGAGACAAAAACCATAGTTTTTCCCATCTCACATAAATATAAGACAGAACTTTAATATATAGTAGCTCAGACTGGCCTAGAACTTACTGTATAGGCCAAATAGGCCTAGGCCTCCTGATAATCCTTCTGCCAAGTGCTTGGACTATAATGGAGAGTTGCTACATATGACATTGTTCATAATGTTCTATATATACTTCTGTATTCAACTATTAATCTATAAAGTGACCCTTACGTATATGCTTTCAAATGATATTAGGTCATAATTTTCTTTCTGCAAAATATTTTTCGATTTTTTTCCCCAGTACTCGGGATGGAGCCCAGAGTCTTGAGTATGCCAGGTAAATGTTCTCTAGCTGTGAGCTACAATCCCAGCCCCTTTCCCAGTTTTTATCTGGAGGTTAAAATAGCTTCCTAAGACTTTTGAGCTGGTTCAGGGGGTGAAGGTGCTTGCCATCAACCTGAGTTCTATCCTCAGCACTCACTAACACTTACAAGCTGTCCTCTGAGTTCCACACATGTACTGTGGCACGAGCACATGCACACATGTGCAGATGTGCACACACACACACACACACACACACACACACACACACACACACACACGATAATTAATGCAATAGAAATAGTCTCTTGAGGCTGAGGAGATGGCTAGTTGGTTAAAGCACTTGCCACACAAGTGCTCCTCTGGGCTCAAGCAGCTCATCTGGGTGGAGCCTGGAAATCCCCAGAGCAAGTTGTCCTTGATCTCTCTCTCTCGCGCGCGCTCTTGCTCTCTCATTCTCTCTCTTTCTCAAATTAATAATTAAAAAAGAATCTCTCCGCACATATTAGAAGTTTAGCCCATACACATTGTTCATTGTTTGTTCTGACTTAACCTTCTCCCCCGCCAGTCCAATTGGCCCTGAAAGGAGGACAAGGTTGATACTAACTAGACGGACTCCCTTTTAACAATCGCCTGATCCCAAACATCCCCCAGAATGAGGGGAGAGAACACAGAGTACAAGGAACGATAACAGGAGACACACAGATAGCACAAGTCCGCAGAAGTCCTAGAAACCCAGCTGACCACCTGGTCAAAGAGCCAAGACTGAGGCTAGAGACTTTGTCCTCTTTGCCCAAAGAACTGGCCTTCTGCACATGAGATGAAAGGCAGTTTGGTTTGGTTTTATTTTTCTGTTTTCTCTTAGGATATGGCTCTGCTGCCTTCTCAAGATCCCCAGCTCTTTGAGTAAAGCACATCTCAAAGGTTCAAAAGGTACCTCAGCTAGAGCTCAGGGATGACCAAGTTCTTACCTACAGAACTGAGAAAGAGGTTGGCTCTGTGCCTCTTCTGGGCCTTGCCTTTCCAAACATTATGTATGCCCTCTTTGGGACTCTATTCCACTGTTGTAGCTGCAACATGATGGCAGCCTGATAGTGCTGCTTGGGCCATGCAGATAAGAGATGTCTATTGAGTTGGGCACCAATCCCCACCAGCCAGGATTGCTGTGTGGGAAGTAAACCCAGTTAGATTTTATTCAATGTCTAGATTTTGGCATCTCATTTATAAAACTACTACTAAGTCTTACATTTTCATTTTCCTTCTCTGAACAATGAGATCATAAGCTATGAATATTTCTGCCCCCCCAATATAGGTATGGAAAATCTTAAAACTTCCTTCTGAATGCCACTAGCTTGACCACATAGATGTTCCCAGATTCTGTTTGTTGCTGTTGAGTTCCAAAGATGTCATACTTTTCTTTCTTAACCCAGGGGGGGTATTTAGAAATTTTAAAAAATGTCCTTGCAAAGCCAGACTTGGAGCTGTTTGTCTGTAGTCCCATTCAGGAATCTGGGGCAGGAGTATAGCTTGAACCCAGGAGTTTGACGCCAGCCTGGTCAACATAATGTGACCCTTTCTGGGGAAAAAAGGAAAAAGAAAGAAGAGAGGACAAGAGAAAAGGAGAGGAGGCAGGAAAGGGAAAGGTGGGGAAGGAGGGGAGACATCCTAACAGAGGCAAGGCACGGTAGCATTCTAACACTGTTCAATGGGCGAAGCCTGGTGATCTGACTCAAATCCCAAGATGAAAAGTAAAAAGACAGACCCAACCCCCACAAAGTTGTCCTCTGATCTCCAACACACCTGCACACTGTGGCCAGACAGACATGCGCATTGATATAGAGATAACAATAAATTAAAGATTCTCTAAAAATCTAACAAAAAATCCCAACCTTAAAGTTCCAGTCTAAACTGGACATAGTATCCCATTGCCCATAATTCCAGCAAGAGCTTTACAGGGAGTTCCTGGACAAGCTGGGCCACAGTGTGAGGCCCTGTTTCAAACAAACAAAATAAACAACAGGAAAACCCCACAACATTGGAATCTAATATACACGACTTTTATACTATATCCTGGAGTTAGTGACTGTATTTTATGTAACAAAAATTATTAGAAATTTTATTTTTAAATGAGCATAAATCTACTTTTTAACTTTTGTTCCTTCAAATCCTTTTGGGGATAATATTTGGCAATGACAGAAAAATACCAAGCCATATTTTTCACTATTACTGTTAGCACACCTAAAATTACTCATGAGATGTTATAAAACAGTATGGGGTGGGGGTAGTGATGGCAACATGCTTGTAAACCCAATTCTGAGGAATCTGAGTCTGGTGTCCGTGGAGTACATCGTGATACCCTCTCTCAAAAATAAATAAGCAAATAAATTTCTAAACATCTCAGTTCCTGTATTTTTCATGTCACATATGGGTGACAGAGTTCACTGGCTGGCACAATTCCAAAAATCCTCTTGGTAATAGTACTGACTTGCAGAATATATACAAGATACAACAACACATAGCTAACTTCCATAATAGCCCCTCAATGAACAACTTTCCCCAAAGGGGATTTTGAAATGTACAACAGTTTTTTGTTTGTTTTGTTTTTCTTATTTCTTTTTCTTACACTAGCTTTTAAGCAATGGCTCTTTTTTTTTTTTTAATGTCAGGACTACCCATCTTGAAATGTATTAAATATGGTAAAAAGAAGTGAGCGTTTAACATTACACTTTAAGGCAAAAAAATATATAGTCCCTAATTACAGGGCGTAGGATTTCCTGGTCAGAGAATATCATATGGAACAAATTTGGATTGGGCCCTGTTCTTAGATGAATCAGAATTGTCTCCTGCTTATTTATTTCTCTTTGCATACAGACATCAAACAAAAGAAATAAACACCCCCCCCCCAAATGAGAACAAAACAGGAAGAAGAAGCTGGCAGAACTGTGGAAAGTTTTGTAATTCTGGCAAAGGTGAGGCAAGCCAAGGACAGTGGGAGTGTGACTGAGTAAAACTGAAATTTCAATGAAGTCTGAACTGTGCCTGCAAGACTCCTGGGTCTGGCAACCGAACCCCTGAGTTTTGGTCACACCATCATGTTAGGGAGAGATTTCACGTGAAAATGAAGTACTCTAAGATTATGATCGGCTGTACTGAGGAACGTGGGGTGTGGGACTAAAGACAGAACAGTGAGGGTTCTGAGAAAAAGGGTCAAGCTGATCTGCTTTCTGGGCCACATCTGCCGGGCACAATCTGGGCTGCGGGAGCCGAGCGAGCGTCTGGCCGTGCACCGCCCAGGGGCCAGGTGGCAGCGGCCGGAGCGCCCGCAGACCGGGCGCGCTCCCGGGATGCAGCCCTGGCGGCTGAGCAGCAGGGGGTTCTGGGATCCTGCAGAGCTGCCCGTAGCCCGGGTCTCCCGGGAGTCACCCGCTGCACTTACCTGCGGGCGCCGCTGCCGTACACACCGCGGGACCGGGAAACGGGGGGGGGGGCAGCCCTGCCTGCCTTCCGTGCCCGCAGGAGGAACCTGCTCAGGACGGCTCGGGGCTTCGATTCCTAGCCGGAGCCGTCCGGGCGGGCCAGACTGGGCGCTGCCCCCAGCCGGCCCTAGAGATCCGGTGTGGGGATGAAGGCTTTCGCCCAAGGCCGAGCCCCGAGGAGCTGCAGCCTTCAGAAGTGGGGGAGTCGGATTGCGAGCTCTGAGACCAGCGATAGCGAGAACACACGGCGCTGTACCCGTGCGCACGGGGGACTCGCTGCTCCAGCCAAGGGCGGAAGCGATGACAGTTACAAAGAGATTTCCCTGAGCTGGGGAAGATGCTATCGCAGGCCCCCAGATCTTACCCCGCGTTTCGGGGAAGCGTGGCCCGCCTGTCTTCATTGCCAGGCAGGCAGGAGAAAATGGGCCTTCCCGAGGGGCTGCCTGTGCTTAGGCCCCTATTTAGTGCTTTGGGCAAATTTGTGTATGTATTGGAAACTTCACCCCCAGATTCACATGGATGGTATTTGGAAATAAGTCAGTATTAGATAAAAGGCTAGAGCTCTTGTGATGGGACTTCACAAGAAAAGCAGATCAGATCCTGAAACCTACTTGCTCTGTCTTGTTCTGCGATGTCCCCTGCCACATTATTTCGCCACAAGAAGGCCCTCACCAGATAAACTTGGTCGTGTTCTTGTAGTTCCTACCTTCCAGAATTTGAAATCAAAGAAACTTTTACTTATCATAAATTCTCTGATCTCTGGTATTTCATTTAACAAAAGAAATCAGACTGAGATAGCCTCTCAAAGGCAAGTTCCATCACTTCTTCACTGTTCCTATGGGCCACATTTCATTTTTAAAATAAAAACTAGATATTTTACAGATATGATAGCAAATCTGGATGTTGATTCACCTGTAAGGCCAGAAACTAGTTGATATTTGCTAATGTGCTTAGTTGACTCAACTGGATTTACTCAATACATGTGAGATTCCAGGGCTTGGAGAGATGTCTCAGGGGTTCAGACTTTGCCTTGCAAACAAAAGGACCTGAGTTCAGATCCTAGATCTCACATAAAAAGGCCAGGCAGAAATGACACTTCCCACCTTGGAATGCAGAGCCTGGGTAAACCCCAGAGCAAAGCTATGAGGACTTAGAACAATCCTCAGGATGATTCCTAATGTCACCCTTGTGCTGCCACAAAAGCATACACAGTACCCTCTTCTACACATACACCCCCCACACCCCTAAACACACACACACACATATACACACACATACACACACACACACACACACACACAAACATTTAAAATGTGAGATTCCTGACAATGTAGAACTGCCGTCTTTCTCACAAAGATGCAGCTTTGGGCATTACACCAGTCTCCAGAGTGGTGCCAGGTTATGGTTTTTCTTTGTGTCCCTGTGTGTTGGTATCACACTCAATCATGAGCCTGATTAATTTCTAGCTGATTGCTTGGTTTTAGATGTTGCCTCACAATCAAATCAGTCCCCCTTTCAGGGATAGGTTGCTACCAATCTTCCAAGCTGGATTCCACCCCAGGAGGGTTTTTAGCTGTTCCTCCTTGGTTATCTCTGGTAAAACTCTAGCTGTTCCACCGTTTCACTGAGCATTGTGGAACCCTTGCCCTGTTTTTTGCTGAGCACCATGGAGATCTTCCATTATTTCTGATAATGCCCTTAGGCACGAACTGTTTCAAAATAGGTCACTCTTAGAGAGCTGTAGAACTTTCTATTCTTTTGGCCTATCTTTACCCCTGGGCAAAATCTCTGCAAGACTCCACCTGGTTGGGTGGAGGAAGTTTGGAGAGCGACATGCTTATTTAACAGAGGGAACTCGGAAAGGACTATTAATCTCTGGTTTTCCTCTCTTTCCCTTCTCAGTATGCAACCTGCACCTTATGAGCAAGCTGGTATGGGCATGGACAGGGCCAGTATCACCACCTGCCACCCAGAAAGGCACTTTTAAAATGGAGGAAGGGACCCACCATCTTCTGCCCTGAGATTGCCAGGAATATGGCTTCTGTAATATAAAGGTGAGGCTGGGGGGGAGGGAGTGTGGGGGGAGATACTGATAGACTGTTCTTCTTTGGGGGCTCTATCCTGGGATGAAGAAGAAAGAGAGTCCCAGGTTCTAGATTTATGTCCTAGAGTAGGACTTCCACCACAAAGACCTGGGGATGGGGTTGGAGGCCCAAGCCACAGGTTCCCATTGTTCATACCAAATTTAGTAGTTTTTCTTCAGTGTTTTTCCAATTTTTCTTTCTTTTAGTGTCCAGAGACATAAAATAGTTGATTTCGGTGTTGCTAAACCAGGATCTTACTTTTATAACTCATTTAAACTTAGCCTGAAATTTACCATCCTTTTGCCTCAGATTCTCAAGTGCTCAGATTACAGGCATGGGCCACCACACTAGCAACTGTTCGTGTGTGTGTGTGTGTGTGTGTGTGTGTGTGTGTGTGCCTGTGTGTGTGTGTTGAGATAAGATCTTGATATGCAGCCCAGGCTGGACTCTAACTTGTAGTGATACTCCAAAATAATTTTCAGCAGTTAACTAGCTTTCTTTGACTGAGGAATTTACCAATTTCTGCATCCACTCATTTATAAGTCATCTATCTCAATCAAGTTTTTCTTAGAGGTCAAAACCAAGAGTTTGTTTGGTAATATTGTAAATTCATGCATTCACACTTATCGGATATATTTCAATCCATTGCAATTGTTAAAGTTATCTCAATCTTGGTGGTGGGGATTTTTTTTAAAAAAAATGTTTATTTATTTAAGAGGGAGGAAGAGGGCTCAAGAGATGGCTCAGGGGTTAAGACTCTGCCTCACAAGCAGAAGGTCCTGAGTTCTGATCCCAGGTCCCAAGTAAAAACACCAGGCAGAAATGGCAATGGCCTGGTGGGTGGAACCTAGGAAATCTCAGAGCCAAGCCAAAAAAAAAAGGAGGTAGAAGTAATCCAGGATGATTTGAAAAGTCACCCTTGGTCCTCCACAGGGACACACTGTGCCCTTTGATACACACAAAATAATAAATAAATAAATAAATAAATAAATAAATAAATAAATAAATAAATAAATTAAGAGGGAGGAAGAGAAGGGAAAAGAGAAAGAAGATATGTGCAAATATGCATAGCACATAGAAGGTGGTCCTTCTACCAGTGTGAGCTGCTTCCTGGGATCAAACTCATATAAGTCACATGGTTTGCAAGCCAACCAGGCCAGTAAGCAGCTTATCACCCTGGTAGTGGGAACTTTATTAACTTGATTCAGACTCTTTATAACAGGAACCTGGCTTTCATTTTCTTGATTGACAGGGTCTTGCTATGTAACCCTGTCTGGGTTTGAACTTGTTATGTAGGTCAGGTTGATAGCTTTCTTGAAATTGAAATACTTTGTACCTGACAAGACAAGTGGCATATGCCTGGAACCCTAACTCACTGGGAGGCTGAGGCAGGACTACTGTTTAGGACTACATGTTTAAGATCACATGCAACCTAGGAAGATACCATTCCCAAAATAACAATAATAAATAAAACACCTTGTAAATCATTTTCTCAATCATAAAGTCAAACTTAACAGTAAGTAAAGAAGTGTATATGCTTTCTGAAAAACTTAAGAAGAGAAAAATAAATATTCAAAAGGCAGGAAATTTTTTTAAAAATCCTAAGAGTTGACTGGATACTGGTCACTGGTAGAGTGATTGCCTGGCCTATGTGAGGCCCTGGGGTCAAATCCCATTAAACATACACACACACACACACACACACACACACACACACACACAAGAACTCATAAACAAAACGTGACAGGGAAGCACTAAAAATAAAGAAGATGACAGAGTAATTAAATAAATACATTAGTGATGGTAAATATAAAATAAAATCCCTTTTCTATTAACAATTCATATTTATAAATTGAATTATGAATTTGATTCTAGAACTGGACTTGAACTATCAAGCCTATACTTTCAACTATTCAGAAAGCTGAAACAGGAGGATCCTTTGGGCCCAGGAGTTCAAGGACAGCCTATGCCACAGAACAGTGTTGTATATGCTCCTTTGTTCATTTGTTTTTGTGTGGAGCAGCATGTGTACCAGAGGGCACTTGTGGACCTGTGGACGGCCAAGTGGGGCATCAGGAATCATCCTGGATTGCTTCTATCTCCTTTATGCTTTGCTCTGGGATTTCCCAGGCTCTTCCAGAGTTGGAAGTACAGGCCACCGCCATTAGGGCAGAGTCTTAGCCCCTAACCCATCTCTCTAGTGCGTTTTTTTTCAATTTCAGATAGTAAGTCTTGGGATTAGAGAGATGGCACAGGTATTTAGCAATTCCTCCACCCCTCTTGCAAAGCACACTGTAGTTTCAGCTTTTTTCTTGCTCACAAGTCTTAGTAACCATTTGTCTGTTTCCAGTTCTGTTCTAGACCGAATAATGACCCACAAAGATACACAAGGTCTACTATCAGAGACCTGTGAACATTACCTTATAAAACAAGGGAACTTCACAGATCGATTATAGCTAAGGACCTTGAGAAACAATCTCCCTATATTATCCCTGTGAGCCTTCAATGTAGCAGCAAGGATTCTTCCAGCAACATGATGGAAAAGGAGAAAGTAGGAGATAATATGGTGGGATGATATGTGGGAAAAATCCTGACCTAAGGAATGCCGATGGCCTCCAAAAGCTAGAAGAGGCAAGGAAGGAGACAAATGTCCCTGCAACCTCTGGAAGAAGCAGCCCGGCCAACCAATATCTTGACTTAGCCAAATAAAATGGATTCTGGACTTCATCTCCCAGAAGTGTAAGAGTTTCTATCCATGTTATTGTAGGTCAAGCAAGAGGAAATGGATACTGCACAGTATCCCCTTGCTCAAAGTCATATATAAAGAATTATACAATAGTTTTGGATTTTTAGTGTCTGGCTCTTTTCCTCTGACAAATTGCATTTTTGATTCATCCATGTTTATGCTGTATGTGTTTAACCACTAAAAGGAAAGACCAGATTCACCCTAACTGTTGAGTGAATTGCACACAGTACCATAGATTGTTTATCCATTCACTTACTGAAGGACATTTTGGCTGTTTCTAGTTGTGTTTGCTTTTGTGGTTTTTTAAGAAAATATTTTATTTAAGATAGAGAAAGGTGGATACATGTACCATGTGGGTTTCCAGGGATCAAACTCAGGTCACCAGGTTTGCAAGCAGGTACCTTACCTGTTGAGCTATCTCACTGGTCCCCTGGTGTTTTGCTTTGTTTTGTTCTTATTGTTGAGACCTGGTCTTGCTCTGTAGCTTACTCTGGCTAGCCATGAACTCACATTGCAGCTCAAGCCTGGCCTTGAACTCATGAACTCTTGAACTCACTGGCTTTGTTCCTAATTTTTCTGCTATATAAACATTTTCACACAGGTTTTTATGCGCCCATGAATTTTAATTCACTCAATGACTAAGAAAAACTCATATAAGTATTCATAGATTTTAGAACACAACACTTTAAATACCATCACCAGAGAAACAGATTATTAATGAATATGAGCAACAAGAACTATAGACTTTTAAGGTCAAAGTCACATTCATAAAACAAGCCACAAGCTCTGAGTTCCAGATGATTTGCAAGACCCCTTTGGAAATAGTATTTTCAGAGATGTTTAAAGACACCAGAAGATCATTTGGTTCTGTTGCAGAGTTTGTTTTCAATGGCTTAGAGGTTAAGACTCTACCTCACAAGCAGAAGCACCTGAGTTCAGATGCCACAGAAAAATGGCAGGTGGAAATGGTGGCAGCCTGAACTTCTGGCTCTGAAAAGCAGAGTCTGGAAAATCCTAGTGCAAAGCAAAAAGGAGGTAGATGCAATCCAGCATGATGTCCAAAGTCACCCTTGGTCCTCCACAGGCATATGCAATGCCCCCCCCGACACACAGACACAGCAAAAAACTTAATTTTGTCATACCAGAAATTTCATTCACCACTGTATGCTATGAAACTTTGTCAAATACTTCCACCAAACCTATTTTTATTTCACATTTCTTTATCATGTGTGTGTGTGTGTGTGTGTGTGTGTGTGTGTGTGTGTGTGTGTGTATACACCTGTACCACAGTATAAATGTGGAGGTCAGTGAACAACTTGTGAGAGTTGGTTCTCTCCTTCTACCTTGTGGGTTCTGGGAATTGAACTTAGGTCATCAGGCCAGGTAGCAAGCCCCTTTACCCACTAAGCCATCTTACCAATCCTCACAAAGCCATTTTAACCTTACCTGGTTTTTTCCCCCAACAGATGAACAGTGATGCCTCTGCCATTTGGATTTTGCCTGAACGACAGCAACAAAGAAAAAGTACGCACACGTCAAAGTAGCTGAAATTTTCCCAGCAGAAATAAAACCACAGAGGAGCAATTCAAAGTTACACCCTTCAATCACAAGTCTCATGGTAGGTAAAAGTTTATGAAAACTAATTGTGTTGGGGCTGTGTATGTTGACTCATGCCTGTGATTCCATCACTTGGGAAACTAAGGCAGGGGGATCACTGAGAGCTTGAGACCAGCCTAGCCTGCAGAGCCAGCCCAGGTTAAAGAGTAAGACCCTATCTCAAAAATGAAAATCCCAAGAAAAAAGAAATATGCTGGGGCTTAGGATTTCCCCCTACCCACAAGTTATCATTTTATAACACCAGCATGGGAGGGTTGCCCTCTTCCCCACATTTCCAAATCCCACAGGGGCTGAAGTGCATATGCTTTGGACACTCTTTGTTTGCATCCCAGGCAAACATTGGCCCTGGGCGATTTACATCTTTCAGCAAATTTGCTCTTTGGCCCAAAAGGAGATATCACCACATCCTTCAAGGCAACCCCTTGGAATGCAGCCCCTAAGATACAGCCCTTGAGGTCTTGGCTTCCCCACCCCCCAAAAAAAGCAAAAAAAAAAAAGAATACTAGGGGTCATGGGGAATTGTGTGCTTGGAGAGAAGTGTACAAGGCGTTCTCTGCCCCTAAGACTATCTTCCTCTGCCACTGTCTTGCGACAGAATGCAGTTACCACAGTACTTCGATGGTGTAGTCTGTACCTTTTCTCTGTTGACCAGTCATGGGGAACTTCCAGGAAGCTAGAAATGTGGGCAAAAGGAACATGACCTAGTAGAAACAAGTACAAGGGGAGTCTGAACCACCTACCAGTTCACTGTACACACCTGGCTGGGGCCTCTAACCACGCTTATAGCATGATCGGGTTCTAATGGCAAAATGCTGTGCATGTTCAGCTTAGCTCCCCCTGCCCTGCTCATGCCAAGAAAGCTGACTCATTCTCTTTCTATCTTCCAAATCTCCCGTCGGTGCCTCCCATTGAGTGAACCCCCTCAGAAACTGGAGGACAAGGAATCCTGCTGGTACAGTCCCTTCCCAGGACATAGGGGAAAGTGGAAGACATCCAGCAGAAGCCATAAACGGCATTGATGTCATTGGTGTGGTTTTTCGAAAACATTAAGCCATTCTTGGGCAAGTTCCAAACCAAACAATCCACACGCCTTTCAATTTACAGAGTAGTTCCATTCCTGGAAAATTCCATGTACATTCAAATCGTGCAAAAAATACTTGGAGTTATGCTTGCTTCAACAGCAATGCATTAAAACTGGAATTATACAAAGAAGATATATATGTGGCCCCCACACTAGTATGGCATGCAAATTCGTGAGCATAAGCACTCCCTGTTTTAGAGAAGCAAATCCTATAAAAAGAAAATGGGATTTTGTATTTCCATGTTAAACAAGGTTAGGTGTGGGCTTGGAGAACTACAAAAGTAGGTCTTTCAAATCTACAAATGTCCAGGGAATATCTGAACATTATGTAAGATGTGGGGGAAAAAATCTTCCTTACAAGAATGTCACATGCATTGAAGGACATGTGACATTCTTGGCTCCTGGCCACTACATGCTAGGAGATCCTAGGAGATCCTTGCCAGGAGATTCCTGTCAATCATTCTAATGACCAAAATATCCCCCATGTGTTTGAAGTTCACCATTGTGCGAATACTACCCCCCAGCGACACCCACTCTTCTAAAGTAAAGCATTGAAAAAAAGTAGAATTGAGTACGAAAGTTCATCTACTTAGTGTTTGAATGAAAGAAGCAATTTCTCAATGGAGGACAATTCTCCAGTCAAGCGAACATACAGGAGTTTCTGGGCTAAAGTTTTCTTTTCTTTCTTTCTTTGTTTTTTAAATGTAGAAGCACAAATTGCAATTTTCTGATTTAGTATAAAGAAGTGAGAAAGTAATGGCTGAATGTAACACTCAACATGTCACAGTGAGCCAGATAAAAGCTAAAGGTTACCCGCATTTCCTGTCACTGAATCTTGAATATTGAGATAGAATTTTCCTATCTTAAACTTATGCTTTTTAAATTAATTCAAGCACATTATAGTAAATTAGAAAATGGAGGTTGGTGAGATCTCTCAGTGTATGAAGGCCCCTATGTGCAAACCTGGCGACCTGAATTCAATTCCCAGAGTCCACATGGTAGAAGGAGGGAACTGACTTCTGAAAGTTGTCCTCTGACCTCCACCCACGCACATGCATGTTGCGATACATATATGACCTCTCTCTCTCCTCTTTTCTCCTTGATCCCTTTCTTCTTCCCCTTCTATCAAATAATTTAGTAAATAAATAAAAATATTTTTCAAAGAAAGAAAATGGGGGCCAGGGATATAGTTCAGTGGATAAGGCACCTGCTCACAAACTTAGTGACCTGGGCATGATCCTCAGAAGCCCACGTGGTGGAAGGAGAGAACTGACTTCTGAAAGTTGCCCTCTGACTTCCATCAGGGTACTGTAGTGCTGTGGATCTCTCTCTCTCTGTCTCTCTCTTTCTCTCTCTCTCTCTCTCAATAAGACTTTTTTAAAAATAAAATGGAGAGGCAAAAAAAGTAAGGACACATTTTGGCAACAGAATGGTCTCCCTAAGGATGTCTATCTACAGTGTAATCCTTGGAATGTTTAACTTGATGAAAGAGATTTTGTACACCCTTAACTCCTGTCCTGACAGGCCTAGAATCCCAGCACTTGAGAGGCTGAGGCAAGAGCACCAGACATGCAAGGTCACCCTCAGCTACATAATAAGTTCAAAGTTAACTTGGCCCTGACTTAAAAATCAAACCAATAGAGAGTGAATTTGGGGACCATTCTGAGCTGCATAAGGAGTTTTAGGCCAGTCTGGATTACCTAGCTAAATCCTGCCTTAAAAAACAGCAACAAAGAAAAAGTTGATGGGCTGGGGACGTGGCTCAGTGGTTAAAGTGCTTGTCAGTTGGCTCAGTGGTGAAAGCATTTGCATGAGGAACAGAATTCAAATCCCTGGATCCATCCCAAGTAATATGCTAGGCAGAGCATGGAGACGTCTGTAATTAAAGCCCCAGGAGCGGGAGCCTGGGACTCCCCATAGTAAGCTGGCTAGCCACACTAGCCCTATAGGTGAGCTCTGGATTTGATTAAACAGCCTGGTCTCTGAAACAATAAGGTGGAAAGAATATCACCTCTAGTTGTGATCACACACATGTGCTTGAGTATGTGTACCCACCCACATGCACCCCATCCACTCAACCCATGAAAACGGGAGAGAGAACCCAAAAAGAGGGCTAGGGGCAGGAAGATTTTGTGGATGTGACCAAGTGAAGGCTCTCGAGATGAGGGACATTATCCTGCGTTATTCCCTCTCTGGAAGTGCGGTCACAAGTCTCCTTACAAAACACAAGCCGCAGAGCCAGAAGGCAGAGACCATGCGATGACAGCAGCAGCTGTGGAAGCAATGCAGCCAGCAGCCAAGGAATGCCAGCAGCCCCGGGAGTCTCTTCTGTTGCCTGCAGGAGGAACAGGTTGTGATGACACCTCCCTTTCAGTCCTGGAAGACTCCTTTTAGACTACTGACGTCCACAACCGCAAGATAATCGGTTTGCGTTGTTTGGAGACAACACGCTTGTGTTCATTTGGTGCAACAGCCTTGGAAACCTAGTGCCACCTCCCAGACAGCTACATTTCTCACATCCAAGCACCCATGCTACCCGGATCTCTTGCATAGCTTGCAAAAAACGGATCACGGTGTTTTATAACCTGCTTCCCCAAAAAGTAGTGCTTATTTTTTTTAGTCCATATGCGTGTGTGTCGGTGCCAGAGGACACTTGAGGGTGTGTACTTGTGGAGGTCCCAAGTGGAATCATCCTGGATTGCTCTTCCTCTTTATTGTTTCACTCTGGGATTTCCCAGGCTCACCTTCCAGGGCCAGAATTGTACACTGCTGCCATATCCACCTGACATTTTTACAGGGGTTCTGAATTCAGGTCCTTTTGCTTGTGAGGTGAAGCCTTTCACACCTGAGCCATCCCCCAGAGGGGGTTCCCCCATGCCTCTGCATTTTCTACCATTGCTTACCAAAAGCAAGGGAAACCCAAAATTCCAGTGCAAAAAGAAGCCCATCTACTCGTCTTTGGGATTGCTAAATAATGACAGAGCCCTCTACTGGGTTACAGAGGGAAAGATATTCTGGCATAGAAAAGGTTGTAGAAAGTTCTAGACATCCTTTCAGAGCTCTTCATACTCAATGGGTATGGGAGTAGAAGGAAATAACCAAGCCACAGTGACGCTGGCTAGGCCCGAGGGGCACTGACTTTGTCATCCGTGTCTTCCTCACCATGTTTAAGACCATCACCAATTTTGAGGTTCTTTGGTTCTTCAAAGCTTCTTAGCACTCAACCCAACACCTGCACATTTGTAGTGGCTTCGTCCCAAACATCTCCACTAGGCTCTGCAGTGCTCACACCCCTGTAGGTAGCCTAGAGTAGGGATCATGAAACTCCAAATGAGTTCACACAGCCAGCTGCGCAATCAAGACTAGAACCCAGATATAACCTATGAAGCCCATCCTCCTATGTTTTCTGAGAACAGGCTGGGTTAGGGTCTCCCGTCCTAGGCCTCCACCTCTCTCAGGAGGTATTCAGACTGCCCCGTGGGGGACTGAGTGAATCTATGTGGGACAGTCATGGCTGGTGTAATTTCATTCTTTATGGATGTATGGAACGCCAACACCTTCTTTATCCATTCTTCTGCTGATGGGTACCTAGACCTATGCCAGAACTTGGTTATTGTGAATAGTGCTGCAAATGAGCATAGATGTGCAACTATCTCTTTTGGAAAATGTTTTGTTTTGGTTTGTGTGTGTGAAAGTGCATGAGGAGAGGCCAGAGAATGACTTTCAGAAGTCAGGTCTCTCTTTTCACCATGTGGGCTTCAGGAATCGAACTTAACTTTCAGGTTTCTGTACAGGTGCATTTGCCTCTATAGCAAGTTGACTTTGAGTCTTCTTGGATATACTCAGAAATGATAGCCTGCCCCTTTTGTTTTTCAGTGCTTGAGACAGAATCTGAGTCTTGCTCTTGTTAAGCAATGGCTGTTTCATTGGCTTACGGCTTCAGCTCATCTTTCTCTTTCTTTTTTCTTTTTAATTGTGTGTGTGTGTGTGTGTGTGTGTGTGTGTGTGTGTGTATCAGAGGGCACTGTGTGTCCCTGTGGAGGGCCAAGAGTGACTTCGGAAATCGTCCTGAATTGCTTCTACCTCTTTGCTTTGTTCTGGGATTTCCCAGGCTCTACCTACCAGGGGCCAGAAGTACAGGACACCACTATTTCCGCCTGGTGTTTTTTATGTGGGACCTGGAATCCGAACTCAGGACCTTCTGCTTGTGAGGCAGAGTCTTAACCCCTGAGCCATCTCTCCAGACCCTCTTTTTAATTTTTTGAGACAAGTCTTACCGAGTTACCAGAGCTGACCTAGAACTCACTCTCTAGTGGTGGTAGATTGGAATCCTACCTCAGTCTCCAAGTACATGTAAGTACAGGCCTGTAGCATCAGGACTGGCTGATAACTTGCTTTTTTAGTCAACAGCTCCACTTGACACCTGTTCATTTGATCACATATTCAGAGTAGGCCAAGATGACGCCAAAAAATGTTCTTCATGTTAACTAGTCAATTCAAAGCGGTATGGGTTTGAAGACTGTACATAGTATATGACTATTTATATCCCTTTTATGGTGACATTACCACCTTTTGAATTTATTTAGTTGCTCCCTCTTTGAACACAATTTGTTCTAAGCTCTTTCATTTCCTGCAAGTTTCAGTGCTGTGTTGTGAATCAAAACAGAGGGCTTGATGTTAAGCAAGTGTGTTACTACTGAGCTGTATCCCCTAGCCCTTGGTTTGATTATGGGTTGTTAATTATTGAGACAAGGCCTCAGAATCTAGCTTACCCTGGAACTCACAACATAGCCCACACTGACCTCAAACTCGCAGTGATCCTCCTGCCTCAGACTCCCAAATGCTGAGATTACAGGAGTGAGACACCAACCACACTCAGCCAGTCCTTTGGTGTTTGACACGGGGCCTCACTATGCAACCAAGGCTGTTCTTGAACTTTTATTTCTCCTGCCCCTGCCTCCTGAGTTCTGGGATTACAGACATGTACCACTATACCCAGTGCTTCATCAACCATTGTAACAGCTGTTGCTAATCATAATGACATTCATCTGTGAAATACAGCTTTCCATCATAATTAGGTATATTTGATTAGCCCAAATATGTATTCTTAATTTATTTATGTGTGTGTGTGTGTGTGTGTGTGAGAGAGAGGGGGGGGCATTGTGTGTTGTGTGTTCCTGTGTAGGAGCAAGGGTAATTTCAGGAGTCATCCTGGATTTACTTCTATTTCCTTTTGGCTTCGCTCTGGGTTTTGCCAAGGTCTGCTCTCTAGGGCTGGAAGTGCAGGCCTCTGCCATTTCCACCTGGTGGTTTTTTTTTTAAACTTGTCATCAGCATTTTTTTATTATTTATTATTTATTCAATTGTGCGTGTATGTGTGTGTGTACGTGTGTGTATGTATGTGTGTGTGTGTAGAACCACGGACAAATTCGGGAACCACCATAGACCGCTTCCACCTCTTCCTTGTTTACTCTGCCCTGGGATTCACAGGTTCCGCCCTACCAGGACCAGAAACACAGGCCGCCCCCGTTTCCGCCCGGCGTCTATATGTGGGTCTAGGATCTGAACTCAGGACCTTCCGCCTACAAGGCAGAGGCTTAACCCCTGAGCCACCTCTCCAGCCCCCCACCTGGTGGTTTTATGTAGGACCTGGGATCTGAACTCAGAACCTTCTGCTTGTGAGACAGAGTTTTTAACCCCCGAGCCATCTCTCCAGCCCAAAATATGTATCATTTTGGAAAGATGGAATAACATGCTGCATCTTTTTCTCTATTGATGATCACTTTCAGAGTTTCTATTGATGATCACTTTCAGAGCTTGCAAGATGGCTCAGTGTGTAAAGAAGCTTGCTACACCAGCCTAGTGAGCTGAGTTCCATATTTGCAACATATAGGGTGGAGGGAGAGAACCAACCTCCAAAAGTTATTCTGTGACCTTCCCACATATACAAACACATACATACAGAGCAAGAGCAAGAGTGTGTGTGTGTGTGAGAGAGAGAGAGAGAGAAAGAGAATATGCCATGACCCATGGCTGGAGGTCAGAGGACAACTTTTTGCAAGTCATTTCCTCTCCTTTTACCATGTGGATTTCTGGAGATTGAACTAAGGTCACCAGGTTTTCAAACAGGCACTCTACCAGCTGAGCTATCTCACTGGCCCAAGTCATGGATTTTCATATAAATTCTCTTTCTCCATTACCACCGTTAGCCTTTAATGTGTTTTAAATGCCGTGACTATATTTAACGGAACATGACCCCATTTGCCCTTGAGAACTTTACTGATTTAAAAAAGAAAAAGAAAAAGAACTTTACTGATTTATATAGCATGGGCTCTCTATTGACTTTCCCTGCCCCATACCTAGAATAAGACTTTTTTTTTATAAACAACTCAACTTCCTTGAACATGAAATGGATTAAAAGATCACAATTTAAACACCAGCAGTAATCATTATTTCCAGGTTCCATCAGTTTTAGGGTATTTCAATGAACAGAGCTACGTAATACATATTTGTGACTGACAAGATTCTAAGGTAGCCCCCATAGTTCCTGCCTTCCTACCTCCTGGGACTCATGCCCCTGTGTGAGTCCTTCCTCTTGTCAGTGGAAGGGACTGCCACTTATATCTATTGAGTACTATCTGGCAAATGTGACTGGATATGCAGGATTTTTTTGGGGGGTTGTCTAATTTTTTAACTTCTTTTTTTTATTCTCTGACACCTTCATACATAAATACAATGGATCTATGTGTTTTTATACCTTAATATCCATTCTCATCCCCCCTCCTGTTCTACTTTATACTTTCTCCTTTCCAGCCAATCTCCTTCCTCCTTTCACATTATTTTACATGTAGATTTCATCTGGGATGCGTGTGCTGGCAAGTGCCTAAGTACTTGCTGGGACATGGATGACTTATCAGTGGGTAAATCATTAAGTAAATCAGCTCCGTTTCTCCTGTCTGGCATTGTTTTTGTTTTGTTTTTTTTTTGTTTTTGTTTTTTTTTTTTTGAGACAGGGTCTCACGTAGTGCAGGCTAGCTTTGAACTCACTGTGTCACCAAAGGATGACCTTGAATTTTTATTTTTCCTGCCTGAACCTCAGAGTGCCGGGATTACAGACATGCACCACCTTGCCCAGTTTCCATGCTGGGGATGGAAGCCAGGACTTTGTGCATGCTAAGCGAGCACTCTACCCACTGAGTTACATCCTCAATTCTGTCTTTCATTTGCACCCGGGATTATGTGTGCCGTCACACCCAGTTTTCATTGGTTTCTTTCTTGAGACAGGATTTCACCTGGTGGCCCAGGATAGCCTCAAACTCACAGAATGCTTCCACCATAGCCTCTCGAATGTTGGCTTTATAGATGTTCACCACCATGATTTCCACAGCACACACATCACATGATTCTATCACATGCAGAATGATTACATGATGCTTGCGTGCTCCTCTCCCAGGAGACTTCCTTCTTTGCTGCCTTTTCAAAAGCCGACTGTTCAGAGACACATGTAGCAAGACACCACTGGCAGCTTGGGCTTAGGAACAAATGAAATCACATTGAGGGGAAGGCTGGTGATTGGACCTGGGGCCTCATTCATGCTGAGCTACTGGTCAGGAAGCTTCGTGCTTTGTAATGACTTTATTGATCATCTTAGCTAAGCCACACTCAGAGTCATGGCCCACGGGAAGTATGAAATACCATGTCTTGTAGGATGGGGAGATGTCTCTGTGGGCGAAGGGCTTGCTGCAAATGTCTGACACAAGGATGGAGATGAGACCCATGTCGAGGCTGGGCACAGTGGCCTAAACAGCTGTGTTCCCTTCATGCCTATGGGAAATGGGAAGTGCAGAGAGAGACAGAAGTCTGTAGGCCCACCTGCTTACACAGGGACAGAGATGAGACCCTGGGTCTCCAACAGAGAGGAGAGCTGAGGATCAACACCAAAAGATTGTCTTCTGACCTCCACGCACGTGCACAAATACACGCAATATACCTACACCCATCACGTGCATAAAAAATAAAATAATATTGCATCTTTCTTTAATCTTCCACACTTAGGATAATCCTGTTGTAATAGGAACTGATACAATTCTTAATCATGAGCTTCCATAAATATTTCCCCTTCAATTTTGATCAAATGTTTTCCTTCATCTCTTGGATCTTTGGGTTTTTATCCTACAGAGAGTCTTCCTTGGACTGTGAACACCAACAATGCAATGAAGATAAATGATCTCCTTTTGTATCTTCCCCACCTTTAAGGAAAACAATTATTCATTCATATTTATCTCTTACAGACTTGTTCATTTCAGTCAACTATGCCTATAAAAGCACTCCACAATAATTTAGCCCTAGGATTCCTTTAAATTGTTATTGAAAATTGTAATATTTCCTGTTAATGTAACACTCTATGGCTTAAAAAGATTTTTTTCATACCTAAGTTTCGCTAATAAATTTTTAGGAATAACATTTGATTCACAAAAATTTGATTGAGGCAAAATTATCATACAAATCATTTGCTTCCCACTGAGTGCCTAGCCTCCCAAAGAGGCACCTCAGTGCTTTGGAAACGTTTAAAAAACCCAAGACAGTAAAAGGTGGGAAGGAGAGGGGGAAATAGAACAGTACAATAGGTGGGCACAGTGGTATATACCAGTAATCCCAGTTACTCAAGAGGAAGGGGGGGTCACTTGAGCCCAAGAGTCCAAGATCAGCCTGGGTAACATAAGGAGATTCGGACTCAAAAAACAAAACATTTAAATACTTAATTGCACTTTTCCCAATGTCTCATAAACATTTGAAATAGAAATCCAAAGTCTAGTGTCTAGATGATCACTTATGATAAGTAATGTCTCTCACCAAAACCAATCCTTTTGAAATATCTTATTGCAGAGAAGGCCAACCAAGGTCCAAGAGCTTACCATCCAGCTGGTCTGGATATACACCGTTGGTTGAACTTTCCAGAACAGAAACAAAAATTGTCCTTCAAAAACAAAAGATTCTTTTTTTTTCCCTGGACTGGAGATGTAGCACAGTTGGTAGAGGACTTGCCTAGCACGCGTAAGGTCTTGGGTTTGATCCCCAGCACTAAATAGACTTGGGCATTATGACCACGCAAAGCAGTGGAACAATGAAAGTAGTCAAAACCTCTGTGAAAGGTGCAGATCCCCCGCCCCCCCCCCAAATAAAAACCTAAATATTACTAGACACAAGCCCAAGAAGGAGGTTATATTAAAATGTAACCTGTTGTTTAACAATTTCAGTTTCTGGGCTGGAGAGATAACTCAGGGGTTAAGACTCTGCCTTGCAAACAAAAAGTCCTGAGTTCAAATTCCAGGTTCCATGAAATGGCGGCGACTTGCACTTCCGGCCCTGGTAGACAGAGCCTGGGAAATCCTAGAGTAAAACAAAAAGGAGGTAGAAGCAATCCAG
>JALPQD010000675.1:0-35000 GCA_023101885.1 Typhlomys cinereus
CCGTGGTTCTACACACACATACACACACACACACGCACACACACACATACACACGCACAACTGAATAAATCATAATAACAAATTAAAAAAAAGAAAGAAGGAAGGAAGGAAGGAAGGAGAGAAAAAGAGAGAGGAGAGAGGGAGATGGTGGACAGAGGGAGGACAGAGAGAGAGAAAGGAGGGAGAGAGGAGAGAGAGTGGGGAAGGAGGGAGGGGGAGGGCGCGACAGAGGGAGGGTTTGTGTAACAAATTGTGAAGTATTTACAGATACACTGTTTGTCAGCAGATGGCAGTGTCGGACAGCTGAAAACAATCCCGAGGCATTCTGGATGCTTGCGGGAAGCCAGGGGCCAGGCTTGGTGAAATTCAGCTCTATCTGGACCTTTCCAAAATCTCCACCTTTGCGGAATTCTTCTGGATGGGAAAAAAGATTCACAGCGTGCTGACTGAAGACGACAAAGCCTTTCCTGGAAGGCCAAGAAGCAGGGTGTTCACCTGTATTACATACATAAAGGCCTTTCGTATTACCGCGTCGACCCCAAACCCTCCCAGAAGATAGTAACCTACTTTACCATTATTGAGGCCTTTCGGGGCACGTAGCTGTCACCCTTTTGCATACTACCCCACCAGCAATGCAGCTGCCCCCAAAGGGGGCAGGAGATCAAGTCTGATTCTTAGGAGGAGAATCCCGGGGAAGATCCCTGTGTATCTCAGGGCCCTGGAAGAGCATCCACCTGCTCCAAAGATACATTCTCACTGAAAGGAACTTTTCCAGGGTTAACGAGAGAGACAAACTTTGTCCCAATTGGCTGAACTTGAAACAGGACTCTGTTCCTCAGCTCTCGTTCCCTTCGTGCACAGGCTTCTAGAGATATGTCTTGCTCTGGAGAGGCCCACTTCCCACATGGGCATCTCACAGCCACACCTCACCCATGCTTGACTGTCTGCTCCCTATTAAAGACCCAGTACAGATCACAGCTGACTGAGAAGTAGATAATCATCAAGAACCAACGAGGCATAGTAGTGCAGGTCTGTAATTCCAGCATTTGGGAACAGAGACAGGCGCAGTGATGCAGGAGCTACATAGTGAATTCCAGTTCATCCTGCAGGACCTGGGGAGTCTTGGCAAGTAAATAAATATTCAAACATGAAACCCAATCATCACATCAGAGGGATGGTGTTCCACACCTGAAATCCTGACACCCAAAAGGGAAGCTGTATTCGTTTCATCTTCCTATTGCTGACCAAATACAGGACCAAGCATCTCAAGGGAACAAGAAGCTTGGTTCTTGTTTAAGATCCGAGCTGTAGTCCCTGGTACAGCTTAGCAGGAAAGTTCATACCAACATCTGGAGAGGAAGGAACTGGCCACACCATATCCACAGAAGGACCTTAGAGACTGACATCCTTTCTTGCTCACTTGTGTGCCTGCTTGCCAAGGCATACAAAAATAGCGAACCAGCTCTCTCTATTTTATCCACCTGCCCGGTGAGTAGTCCTACCCACCATGGGCTGGGTCTTCTGGCATCGATTAGATAATCACCCACAGGCTTGCTCAAATCTTGCCTTAATTATTTGTCAAAGATGTGTCCAAATCCCTCAGTTTTCAGCTGGATCTAGTTGGGCCAGAGGTGGAGACAGGAAGACCGGGAGTTCAAGGTTAGTTTCAATTCCATGTAAGACATTGTCTCAAACAAAATTTAATACCCCAATCACATCTGAAGCATGATTTTCAGATAAACAATGAACGAGGGCTTTATAGAATCAACGTGTCTTTTGCGATATTTAGAGCTTATACTGCAGTATTTCATGTGTATCTGAAATTCGAATTAGATAGGCACCCTGTATTTAATCTGGAAGTGCTTCTTTTTCAGAGAGCAGAGCAATAGGCCCTCTCACCTCTCCTCTTGTCTGCAGGTCCTCCTGGGGCAGGAGCCCATCTGGAAGTCAGGGTTAAAGGAATCTGAGGTTAACAGTGTTGTTTTCAGTGGTCAACCTCTTGCTGTAACCCAGACTTTTGGCAAGACAGACAGGAATGAGTACATACACACTAGATGGGAGCAGGGAGGTGGGCTTCAAATGTTCTGACTTTTTGTTTTCTTTCTGTTCCAAAGTTCTAAGCCAAATTTTGTGAAATATTAGCTTCAGGTTCACATAGGAATTGGTAGTATGGTTGTCTTTCATTCTGATGCCTATATAATTAAAATAGTTTCTTAAAAGTTCAACGAAGTTAACCATTGGGCAGATAGGTGCCAAACCTGACTCTTTATACAATGCTTCAGTAATTGCTTGGCACTGAACACACAGAAATGTAGAGAAAACTATCTGAGATGCCATTGTAAGACCTAATGATGACCTTGGAGAAGCCTTAAATATTTTCACTTTACTCCTTTCTACAAAAGAGATTTTCACATTAGTCTTGGCATAAAGGTTTCTAAAACAGGCATGTAAATCTAATGCTTAACTGCTAATAAACCATAAAGAAATTGATTTAATAACAATCCTGTGGTATACATATAACTTAACCATATCAGATCAAAGCAATTTGCATAGTAGTGAGCTAGGTATGCTTATTGATTTTTACATGAAGAATTGGTTGAATATTTAATACCAGAAGACATAAAGCATCTTTAATATTTTTCAGACTTGACCAATGTTGGAATTCTATAATTGTCAATGTTGAGAGGACCACTTCATAGAAATACATAGTACATATGTTTAGGGCCATTTCAGAAATGGTTGGAAATTCTGTCTGAATCCCAATTCATGTAATAATTCCTTTTTTTAAAATGAAACTCAAGTCAGCATACCAAATAGCAATTTAAAAATCAAACATTCTAATACAATACCATCCACACAGATACTAATTTGATTCTTGCATGCTGAAGGAGATCAGTAAAAGTCTTTGTTTTCTATAACCGGACCATTTTGTTTCTAAAAGAACAGGTGATTTTTCCATGTAGAATTAAAATGCTTACATACAGGAGTCTGGAATCTTAACTAAAGTTGGTTTTAGGAAGTACTTGCCTGACCCTTGTACTTGTTCAGCCTCTCCAGTAACAAACAATACACAAACAAAGTGCTAAAGAGACATTCCAAAGAGAAAGGGCACACTGAGCTAGACATTTGAAAAGTCTTCAAGGAAGAGCTGGTATAGCATGGGGTCTTAGAGGTTTGCTAGAATTTACACAGTGGCTGTATAAGAACATCAGCAGTCTATACACAAGAAAAGAAATTTCATGAAACTTAGTAAACCCAGACGATAGGGCCCCAAGTTGTCAGCAAAGTGTTTGAGGCTTAGGATGGAGAGTTGGTTAGAGCAGGATTCTGTGAAACCAGAAACTCCCCCTAACCAGGTTTCTATTACATATGTTTTGGTTTACCAAGCAAAGACCATTTTCCAAGAGTCCCTCACTCAAAGTGCCATGAGGAGCTTGCGTTTTTCTTTGTAGAGTGTGGGCAGTCCTGAGGCTTTTCTTAGCTAAGCAGCAACACGATCCAAGCTGTGATGTAGGCAGATTTACTTGGCAACTCCACACCCGAAGGGTTGAAGGAAAGAAGAGCTGGAGATGGAAGAGATGTTCAGGGACCGAAGCCTTTGTTGAAAGATGTGTGCAAGCAGGGGCCCGAAGGAGGACCAGAGCCCAGGACAGAATCAGCAATAGTTACATCCCAAGAACTCAGGGAAACTCAAGTGGGCTCCAAAAGTTGGGAGTGCAATGGTGTTCTTAATAAGTGACCTTGAGAAAGATGAACGGGCAGCTTTGGCAAGATAGAAGTGTATTTGAAGGCTGGGGATATAGCTCAGCTGGTAGAGCGTTTGCCTGGCATGCAGTAGGTCCTGGGTTCAATTCCTAGCACTAAATAAACCAAGTGTGGTAGTACACGCCTGTAATCTCAGCACTCAGGAGGTGGAGGCAAGAGGGGGTAAATCAGAGTTGCCCATTTGTATTGGCTGCCACCTAATTATTTTTAGATGAATGATTAATAGAGAAGATAAAAGAACCTGAGACATACTGGGGAGATAGTAAAGTGTTTGCCTTACAAGCACGAGAACCTGAATTCAGTCGGCAAAACACACATTAAAAAAGCCATGCATGAGCTGGAGAGATGGCTTGGGGGTTAAGACTCTGTATCACAAGCAGAAGATCCTGAGTTTAGATCCCAAGTCCCACATAAAAATGCCAGGCAGAATCTGGGGCCTGTACTTCCAGCTCTGGTGGGTGGAGCCTGGGAAATCCCAGAGTGAAACAAGGAGGTAGAAGCTATGCAGGATGATTCCTGAAGTCACCCTTAGTCCTCCACAGGGACACACAGTACCCTCTGATATACACACACATATACACACAAAAAAAATTAAAAAATTTTTAAAAAGCCATGCACAGTGCTGTACATTTGAAATCCCAGAATTGGGGAGGTGGAGACAGGTATATCCCTGCAGCTTGCTGGTCAGCCAGCCATGTCTACTTGGTGAGTTCCTGTTTAAAAGAGGTAATTCCTGAAGATGAGACCAGAGGTTATCTCCGGGCCTCCACATGCATACACATATATACACATACACATACAGACACACAAAAATTAATTAATTAAAAAAGTGGGACCACACAATGAACCTATAGGTACGAAGACAATACACTGAACTGTTCTGTAAATAGATGTTATTATACCCATAGATTGGATGAGCACTTAACATCTAGCCTAAAAGTCTTCTTCTACAACAGAGGTAAAGGATCTCAACACCCTGACAGGATGCAGCCTAGAAGAGCAATGAAGTGGACAGCAATGGCCAGCCATAATGTGGAGTACCAATGACTCGGCAAAGCACACCCAGAATCAGGCCAACCTAATCTCTTCCCATCCTAAGGCTTTAGGAACCTCACAGAAGAAGGGGTAGTGAGAACATAAAGACCTAAAGATGGGAAGATTCACCTTTGGATAAGACATTCCACTCAAGGCAGGACTGCTGCATCTAGGAACTCACAACAGTGAGATTTGTCTTTACCAGACTTGCATAATGACTGACATACCAGCATGCCCCCATAGACTACCTAGGAACTCAAGAAAGATAAGAACATGGAAACCTTGGGGACAAAGCTGGATGAGTGAAAGGAAATGCCTCTATCAGTGGGGTGGTCCGAAGAGAGGCAATTTGGTGTGCCATAGAGGCCTGAACCCCCACAAGAGTAGATAAGACAGAGGAAACCCTGAGGTCCATAGAAACATACAGGCAGGAAGATGGGAGAGAATGGGAGGGATTGATGAAGGGATGGGAGGGAGGGAACATGGAGGGAAGCAGGGATAAGTACTCAATATGCTTTTAAAAGTAGAAAAATAAAATAATAAAAATAAAATAAAATTGAGAAATTTTAGAAAAGAGGGGCTACAAATGTGGCGAGTAGACACTTGCCACAAGCCTGATGTCCTGAGTTTGATCCTCAGAGTCCACACAATGGTATAAGAAAAAATGCAAGGCTGTCCCCCCCCCTTTCTCTCTCATGCACAATAAGTGTAAAAATTTTTTAAATTAAAAATAAGTCGGGAAGGGCTGGAGAGGTGGCTCAGGAATTAAGCCTCTGCCTTGCAGGTGGAAGGTCCTGAGTTCGGATCCTAGACCCCACATATAGATGCCGGGTGGAAGCGGGGGGGGGGGGGAGAGGGCTGCGTTTCTGGTCCTGGTAGGGCAGAGCCTGTGAATCCCGGGGCAGAGTAAACAAGGAGAAGGTGGTGGTTCCTGAATTCGCCCGTGGTTCTACACACACACACATGCACACAGACACACACACAGACACACACACACACACACACACACACACACACAATTGAATAAATAATAAAAAAAGAAATCTTTAAAAAAAATAAGTAGGGAAAAGAGAAAAAGATGTCTCTCATGACACATACCTGTGATACCAACATTTGGCAGATGAAACTAAAAGGATCAAGAATTCAAAACCAGCCTTGGTTAGATAAGGAGTTCAAGACCAGTCTGGACTACAGGAGACCCTGTCTCAAAAACAAACAAACAAAAAAAAGCCATGAGGGAGAAAGAGAGAAAAAAAAACTCTATTAAAGGGGTCATGCTGACTTACACAGGTGCTTGCCCTTCTCCCCAGCACCCAGCATCCTTTGAGCAGGATAGTACCCATTCCTAAAGAGTTTCTAGCTCTCTCAGCTGTAGCCTGAATGCAGATCCCTAGAATCTTTGCCTGTCTTTAATGCTCCTGGGGAAACTGTCATCTTACCAGTTCTCTTATTTCTCATCTATCTTGAAATGACCTACACAATTAAGCCTTCCCTCCTCAGTAACCCCTCAGCACATCTCTGGACCCTTTGTTGGGCTTCCTATAATAATTCTGCCTAAGGACATCCTGGCATCCCATCCCTGGGCCTCAGTGTGGGCTCTATCAATGAATGCATGTGACTGGGAAGCCAGCTGCTGGACCTGCCAGGGCTTTTGATTCAATTTTACTCCCAGAGAACTCACATGGTAACTGGAGGAGACAGCAAAAGGCTTTTCTGGAACACGAAGAGCTGTATATAATTAAGGGTGGTAGAAAGAGGTGGCATGGGTTCCAAATACTGAAAGGAAAAGAACCTCGTGGGGCCCATAGGAACTGAAGGGGCAGGAAGGACTTAAAATGGGAGTGCCAAGGAAATCTCTCTCTCTCTCTCTCTCTCTCTCTCTCTCTCTCTCTCTCTCTCTCTCTCCCCTTCCCTCCCTCCCTCCCTCCCTCCACCTCTTCTCCTCCTCCTCTCTCCTCATCTTCCCTCAAGTCCCTTCCTCCCTTTCCTCCCCCCTGCTTCTTTTATATTTTAGCTGAATCTCCTGTAGCCCAGGGTTGACTCCCAACTACCTAGGAAGCCAAGGGTAGCCTCGAACTCCTGATCCTTCTACCTCTACCACCAACGTGCTGGAATGACAGATGGGCCCTCATGACCAGCTTGCTTTTTTTTTTATTCAATTCTATTTTACTTCTGTCAAAGTGATAAAGGATCTTCTCAAGTGGCAATTGGTAGTTGATTAGCTGTGAAAGCCCTCCCACTTAACGTATCATTACTTTCACCTAAAGTTTTGAAATTTTCATGCATGAGCTGATAAAAACTATATGCACTGATATTGTATATATAGGCTTAAAAGATTTGACAGCTTAAAAATCAATCTGGACACACTCATTGAATGAAAGTAGAAGCCACCAAGCAAAAATTGAACTAGGGCTAGGGGCGAGGCTCAGTGGCAGACCACTTGCCTCATGTGCTCAAGACCCTGTTCCATCTTTACCACTGGGCAAAGGAAGAAAATGAAATAAAGGAAGAAAGGAAGAGGGAGGAAGGAAGGAAGGAAGGAAGGAAGGAGGAGGAAGGAAGGAAGGAAGGAAGGAAGGAAGGAAGGAAAGAAGGAAGGAAAGAAGGAAGGAAGGAAGAGAAAGAAAGAAAGAAAGAAAGAAAGAAAGAAAGAAAGAAAGAAAGAAAGAAGAAAGAAAGAAAGAAAGAAAGAAAGAAAGAAAGAAAGAAAGAAAGAAAGAAAGAAAGAAAGAAAGAAAGAAAGAAAGAAAAAGAAAAAGAAGAAAAAGAATTGGGTGGAATTTCATATCATTCCCTACGAAAAATATGGGGGTGCCTAAATCCTCCACCTTTTGCATATTACTCAGGAAAGTTGAGGACACCCCCACTTCCCCAGAAAAAAAATCCTACACTCCAGGGTATGAATTCCTACTTTGGAAGTCCCCCCCCTTTATGATTTTGAAGTTGGGTTCCAATCTAGAGTTTTGCACATGCTAAGCAAGGCCTCTGCTACTGAGGTACAATCTCTAATGGGGACAAAACCCACAGGGAGATTTAGCTTCACTCCCTTTTGTCAGTGAACCAGAGGTACTTAATTTTCATGCAACTTTGCTCTTCCAGCATCTCTAAGCACCTCTGAGAAATCTGAGCTGCACAGCCCATGTGCTCAGGAAATGGTATGGCTTACTGCACTGGAGGCTCACTCCTGTGATTCTAGCACTTGGGGGGATAGATGGAGGAGGGTCAGGAGGTCAAGGCCAGCCTCTGTTCCGTGGTGAGTTTGTGGCCAGCCTCAGCTACATGAGACTAAGACTGTTTCACATAAACAAAGGTGAGTGATTAGGATAGAAATCACTGGGTCGGGTGGTTGATGCTCATAATCCCAGCATGTAAGAGTTTAAGGCAAAAGGATTGCCACAAATTCAAGGTTAGCCTGGACTAGAGTGAGTCTGAGGCCAGTCTGGGCTACTGGAGTCCCTGAATCAACCGAAACCAAACCAAACAGAAAACCAAACCAAACAATAGCAATTTAACAAATGGTATCGCTCCACACCACCATTTGCATTTGGTCTTTGCTCTGTAAAGAAAGAGGGAGAAGCGGCTAAGGTCAAAGTACTCTGGGAGCCTTCTAAGTATTTTAGCATAAGCTGGGTGTTATGGTTTGAAATTTTGCTGCCTGAAAGTGACATGCTGAAATCTCGTCCCTGCCCAGCCCCTCAGAATGGGACCTCATCTGAAGTCATCTGCAGTCACCTAGCAGTAAGTCACCAAGGAGTAGTGTGGATTGCGTCCACTTTGATTGAAGTCTTTGTTTACTTTTCATGTATGCATACATGGGATGCATGCATGTGTATGTGTGTGTGTGTGTGTGTGTGTGTGTGTACCAAAAGTCTCTTTGAGCGTGTGTGCCCATGGAAGCCCAAGGGTGACATCAGGAATCATCCTGGATTGCTCTACCACCTTATTGCTTTGCTCTGGGGTTTACCAGGCTCCAGCTTCCAAGGCCAGAATGGAAATGCCTGTCATTTTTAATATGGGATATGGGGATCTGAACTCAGGTTCTTTGGCTGCAGAAGCAAAGGCTTTAACTCCTGAGCCATCACCTGAGTCCCACTGATGTCTTTGTAGAAAGAGGAACTTGGACTGAGACAAGAACTCAGGATGTAGGCACAGGCTGAAGTAATGTGCCTGCATGCCAAGAAATACCAGATTGCCAGCAAGCCACCAGAAGCTAGGAGAAAGGCATGGGATGTAGTCTTCCTACTGCCCTGGGAGGGAACCCACTCTTCCTTCCCCTTCATGCTGGGCTGCTGGCCTCCAGAATAGAAGGCTAATGTATTTTCATTAAGGTACTCAGTAGGTGGTAAGTACTTTCTTATAGTAGTCTGTGGGAGAATTAGGAAACCAACATGCCTCCATTTTGGCTCCATCCTCCATTTCATAAGGAAATTTCTGAGACTTGGGTCCGTCTCCCGTATATCAAAACTCAAACAGAAAGGATCTTCTAACTTCCTTAACTCCTGCTAGGTACACATTGGTTCTTAGTCTCTTAGGCTGTGAGCCTGTTTCTTAGACAATCATGAAATAGAATGTGAGCCCCAGCTTCAACCCAATGAGTTTAAAGGACAGATACCTCCCATTCTACCCTGCATTAGAAGGTCAGGCAGCTTTGGCAAGACTAGAAGTGTATTTGGAAACTGGGGATGTAGCTCCGCTGGTGGAGCACTTGCCTAGCATGCAGTAGATCCTGGGTTCAATTCCTAGCACCAAATATACCAGGTGTGGTAGTACGTGTCTGTAATCTCAGCATTGAGGAGGTCAAGCAAGAGGGCCAGAAGTTCAAGGACATCCTTAGCTATGTAGTGAGTCTGAGGCCTGTCTTCTAGGATACATGTCACTGAGAGAGAGCAAGCACAGATCTGGCTAGATAGACATGGCTAGATTTTTTGAGAGACCACACACCCTTCTGCAGAAGTATGTGCTTTATGGAGATAGCCTGGTCTCTTGAATGTCTATTTTCAACTCTGTTATGTGCAGGACTGTCTTCATTTCTAACAAACCCAAGCAGGGTATTAGAATGGCAGAGTGTCTCTCACCCTTGCTTGGCACATACATCACTGTTAATCACTATGCGGATTGCTGAGTTTTACAGGGCACTGACCCTTGTGTGTGCGGACATTTCTTTGATGGGAGGGAGGGGGTATAAAGGCACACCAAAGGCCAGCTGGCCGCGGTCAAAGAAGGAAGGCCACAGGTTTATGTGGTTTTGCACGCTGGGCAAGGTTAATGAGAAATGAGGTCACAGAGAAGAACAGGTAAGTAAACAAAAGCAAAGAAACAGGTTTAAGATGGATTTAGTTACAGAAAGAGGAGTCTGGGGATGGGGAAGTGTGCTTGTGTGTGGGGGGGGTGGATTGTACAATAATCTCATTAGCTCTCACCTCTGCCTATGCTACTTTAAATACATATACATCTGAACATAAATTGCATCAATGTAAGCATACAGTTGTTAGGAGAGGTAGCCAACATTGTGGGATAAGTTCCTTATCTTAATTGTCTGCTAGAACCATGTGGCAGTTAGTTTTACATGTCAACTTCATCATTGAAAGTAAGCCTTTAGGAACACCTGTGAGGAATTATGGAGTTAGAGCAAGACTCTGAGCAAGAGATTGTCTAGCTGATGTGGTAAGACCCAGCCTATAGTAGATGGGGCCATTCTTCAGGCGGGCAGATAAGATGGCAAGAAAGCTAGTTGAAATTTGGCAGCCTGGCAAACTAGAAGGTATGTTTTGGTCCTTGTCTGTCTCTCTCTCAGCTCTTCCTGTGATGTGGCGTGGATAGTTCTCTCAGCCCCTGGTACTAGCTCTCTTGCCCTATTAGACTATAACCTGCACTCACAAGTGGGGATCAAAACCACTTGTTCCCCTAAATTGTATGGGTCATATATTCATGACAGCAACAAAATAGTGTCACTAAGACGGGCCTTTAAAACAAAACACCTCCAGCTGGGTAGTTGTAGCAGCAGCAACAACAAGCCCTTATTTTCTCACTATTCTCGAAGCTACAAGTGTGAGCACAAGGTATGGGGAAGTTCCCACCTCTTGAGGTGTCATCAGTAGATACAGGTGTCAATTTCATAATCGAAGGCTCCAAGCCCTGGGCACATTTTCACAGAATTAGTAGTTGAATTCAGCCCAGAGCAGGGCTGCGAGAGATTGTCTAAATGGTGCAGAAGGCTCAACCGTGGTGGGTGGGACTAGTCCCCGGACAGGTGACTAAGATGGAGAGATGTTGGCATTCTTCAGTGCCTTCTCTGCAGCAGTCCTGTTTATATAGTTCCCTCAGTCCCTGATGTTGGGCTGGACTCTCCTGCAAAGTGGAGTAAGAACTGTAACAGGACAATTGTAAGCCAGAATCAAACCTCCTTGTTCTCCACTCAGCCATTTGGCTATGAATTTATTGGCAATATGCCGAGAAGCTGCAATAGCCCCTCTTCTTAGTTTGCAGATGTTTGCCTTCTTGCTGTGTCCCCCAGGTGGCCTTTTTTCTGAGCCTGCACATCCCTATGGGACTCTCTCTGAGTCTGCCTATTTGGGTATTTCATTCAAATGGGGTCATATAGTATGTGGGGTTTTGTATTTAATTCTTTCATTTAGAATGATGTTATCAATGTTGATTCACATTGCAACATATATCAGGATTTTATTCCTGGGGTGGGTTTGGGGGGTGTCATTCATGGCAGAGTTCTGAGACCCTGGATTCAATCGCCATCACTGAAAACAAAAGGTATCTCATTAATTTTTATTGCTCAGTAATACTTCATTGTAGGAATATACCACATTCTATGTAGCCATTCCTTTATCTACAGGTAAACATTTGAGTTGTTTTTGCTTTTTGCTTGCTATGAATAATGTGGGTGCTGACACTGAGTGCTGCATTTTCACCACTAGTGGTTTTGCTTGTGCTATTTTTGCTTTTAAGGAAATATTATATAGAACACATTACCGTTATAAGTTGGCCTCAATGAATCTCCCAAATGTTTTTCTCACTGAGGATATCAAATGGGGGTAACCTGGGAAAGGGGATAGAAAGGGAGAGGAGGGTCCCTAACACTATTGCCTAAACCTTATCCAGGATAAATGTATTCATAGGTAAGGTTTCCAAAAGATCCTAAGATATTTCAATTATTTAATTGGTATGTGTAGTTAGTCTTTTACTAGGAAATAGTGAATAGATAAGAGGCATTGAAGTTTCCTATCCACAAAGTTTTTGCTGTTGTTTTGAGATTGGGTCTAACTATGTAGTCTTGGCTAACAGAAACTCAGCGTGCAAACAGGTTTGGGAAGCAGGGAACAGGCGGGAGGAGGGACAAAGATATCCAGTCCTATGCCCATGGAGAAGCCTACCAGGCTCCAAGACAGGATCCCAAGCCCAGAACCCATCGGGGGCCCTGACTGAACCCAGTGAGCCACAAAACCAAACAAAAAAGACATGGATATGGGAGGAAGACTTGAAAAGAAGCAGGGATGGTGGGAGGACTAATGGGGGAGGATGGAGGGGAGAAAATATGGAATGTTTTTGTATACCTGTTTGAAATTATGAAAGAGCAAAACACCATTAAAGAAAAATGGGGGGTGAAGACTCACGATTTGAACCAGACTGACCTTCTATTTGCCACTATGCTCTTCCTCCACCTTCTGAGTGCTTGGATGATAGAACCTTGATATTTTATATCAAGTACATTTCATTTTATTTTATACTAGTGCACTTGTGGCTAATAAGGAAACAAACTTCTGCTTTTATTTGGTTAGTCTATGCAATGTTTTCAAAGGTCGATTGCCCTATTTTCAAATCACAAAGAAATAGGTTTTCTTTCCCTTCATTTTTAGTGATTACTTTTTGATTATGCCAAGGTGTATGAGTCTTTTAGAAGATGAATAATCAGGAAAACATAGCTTAAGATGATTGGCTTCTCCTTTTGTGTTTTTCACTGTGTTAAGTACAGTGTTTTCTATGTGATAGCTACTCATTAGTCTTTATTGGATGGATGAACCCAAGCCAACCTGGCCATTTTCTAGCAATTCTTGTGGGAGAAGAAAAGATTTCACATGCAACAGACTAACAGAGTGGCTTTTAGTGAAATAGTTGGATTATTGATAGATGTCAATTGGTTTTAAATCTGCCTCCGACTAGAGCAGTAAATATGGTTATCATTCTGATTTTGGAAGTCTGCACTTTTTGTTGCAGGAATTGTAAGTTATCTGTCACTGAATAGCAAATTATCCTTCAAGTGTGAGGGCTTACAAATGTTTGATTTTTTTCTTTGATTTCCATGTATATATGGGATATGTAAATGTGTGTATCTATGTTCATATGTATGTGGGTAAATGTTTGTGTCCATGTACACATGGGTATGTAGGTCTGAGATTGATATCAGGAACCATGCTCAAGCACTCTTCTATCTTCTTTAAAAAATTATAGGCTGGTGACATAACTCAGCTGGTGAGGTACTTGCTCACGAAGCCCACATGGTGGAAGGACAGAACTGATTTCTGCCCTCCACCAGTTCATCATAGCATGCATGTGAGTGCTCTCTCTCTCTTTCACTCTCTCCCTTACTCTCCCTCAAAATAAATAATAAATAAAGTAGTTTTAAAATATTTGTTTATCTATTTGAGAGAGAGAGAGAACATAGGTGGACAACTTTCAGAAGAAGTCAGTTTTTTCCTTGCACCTGATCAAACTCAAGTCAGCAGGTCTGCAAGCAGGCACCTTACCTGCTGAACTATCTTGCTGACCCTACCTTATTCTTTTTGAGATGGTGGTAGGGCCAGTCTGACTAATCAGCTTGCTTTGAAGATTTCTAGTTTTTGACTTCCAAGGCTGGAATTACAGGCAGGTTGTTACATCCACTCTGTATTTTATGCAGTATGTGGGAATCCGAACTAAGGTCCTTTTGCTTGGGCTGCAAGTGCTTTAACCACTGAGCCATCTCCCCAGCCCCAACTATCTATGAGTCGTCAGTTTGAGCAGGGCTTGATAGAGACTGGTTAACTCTGTTTCAAGCAGCATCAGTTCAGGAGGCTGAACAAGACAGGATGTTTACACTTCTAAAAGTGGCTCCCTCACCTGTAGGGTAAGTTAAGACCAGCCGCTGGTTCCTCTCCATATGGTAAGCTTAGACTTCCTTACAACAAAGTGACTGGATAAAAACAACAAGGATTCTAAGAGAACCAAATAGAAACTAGGCTGCCTGTCTTTGTAAACTAGCCTTCAAAAATCAAGGTAATTTTCTCTATAAATAAAGTCCTACCAGATACAAGAGGAGGGAACACAAATGCCCATTTCTCATGGGAGTGGTTTTAAAGATTCAAAAGGACATGTAAGGTAAAAAGTCTCATTCTGGCCATTTGGGGACAAATACAGTCTGCCACCAGAATTATGTATAATCCTTCTTCCATGTGCCCAATTTGCTTGTTTTAAAGATTTTTCTTTTGAGATAGAGAGAGTCTCATGTATTCTTGGTTGGCCTTGAATAACCCAAGTAGCCGAGAATAACCTTAAACTTCTGATTCTTCTGTGTCTACCTTGCCAGTCCTGGGATTATAGGAGTGTATCATGAAAGCTGGTTTCTGTGGCACTGGGGATTGAACCCAGATCTTCATGCACACCAGGCAAACACTCCACTAACCAATCTCCAGCTCCAGCTCCAGATCATATATTTACCTTAGTTTTAAAATATTATAAAAGCTTATAGTGCAAACAGAAAAAGGGATCCTTGTATCCTTTCATAGTAAAAAAAAAAAAAGGACTAATAATCCAAGTGTGGTTGTGCACATCTCTGGTCCCAGTACATGGGAAACTGGGACAGGAGGATTACCAAGAGTTTGAGGATAGCCTAGGTTATATAGTGACTTCCAGGCCAGTCAGGGTTACAAAGGGAAATCCTGTCTTTAAAAAAATGCCTGGCTAAGGGGGTGACATACAGTGCCCAGCAAGATGGAGTGAAGGGCATTGCAGGAGCAGCAAAACTGCAAAAGAAAATCAACAAACCACAATCCAGAACTTCAGAGACTCTATATCAACCACCTAGAACTAGGCCAGACTAATCTCTCCCCATCCTGAAGCTCAGGGACATTTGCGGAAGAGAGGGCGGTAAGAGTGTAAGAGCAAAAGGATGGGAGGAGCAATGATTTGCAAGATACTTCACACAAGTTAGGGCCGAAGCAATCATAATTGGACTTTGCATGCCCTGCGCAATGTCCAACACACTATTGACCTCACAAAGTCTAGCATTTGCTAAAGGCACTAGGATCCTGGGAGGCAAGGGATTGACAGCCACAGTAGTGTTCCTATGCTTAAGGGGAACACGAGAAAGGGTTCAGGGAAAGGCCACTGGGTCCTTGTATGTCATCGAAGAGGAGGGCCCAGAGGAGAGTCTGGCATGCACATTAAAGGACTCTCTGGGGATTGGGGGGGAGGCACTGGGAGATGGGGACGGAGGGGTGAGGGGAGGGGGAGCAAGGGGTTTGGGGGAGGAGGAGGGAGGGAGGGAACTGGTGTACCTATTAAGTTTGTATGAGCTGAAATAATAATAAAAAATGTATAAAAATGCCTGGCTAATGAATAAAATAGACATTGTGCTTTTTCATTTCCTTAAGCATTTTGGAGCATGCATTGAGTTTTTTTGATCTATGAAGTTGGCCAAGAATTTCTGTTACAGTAAGTGAAATCAAGCTTTGAGTGTATGAGTCAGGGTTTTCTAGAGAAAACAGAACTAAAAGGATAGCTATAGACATAGGTATGTAAGGGGAAGTTAACTATGAAAATCTGGAAGCTTAGAATTGGTGAGACATACTATTTCAAACTGGAGAAACAGGAAGAGTGGTGGTGTAATTCAATCAAGGCCCATTGCTGTATGTTTAAGAGTTTGAAGACCTAAGATTCAATGACCAGGGGCAAAGAAGATGAATGCCCCAGCCAGAAACAGTGAGTTCACCCTTTCTCTACCTTGGTGTTCTTTCTGGTCCCTCAACAGATGCAATGACACCCATTCATATTGGGGAGGATGAATCTTCTTTATTCAGTGTACTGATTTAAATGTTAATCTTCTCTGCCAATACCCCATAACCATACCCGCAAATACTATTTCACCAGGTATCTAGGCAACCTGTAGTCTAGTCAAGCTGCAAATAATACTCATCACCATGCTTGATTGTACAGATGGATAAAGTTTGTGCCACAACTCTCATGATTTTTTTTATTTTTTTCCCACATTTTATTTTTTCCTGATCATACAAGCTCAATAGGTACTCCCCATCCTCTCCCTCTCCTTTCCCCTCTCCAGTCATGCCCTATTGCATTTTCCCCCTTCCCTACTTTCTTTCACCCCCTTCCTCCCTCTCCCTTTCTTGGTGCCTCCCCCTTCCTTCCTCCTATCCCCTGGAGTATCCTTTTGTGTGAACACAAAATCTCCCTCTGAGTCCTCCACCCTAGTGAGGGTTCAGGATTCAGTGGCATAGCCTGGAGCCCCTTCTTGGGCTCCCTGTTAGTATGGGAACTCTATTATGACTGTTTAATCCCTTGCCTCTAAGGATCATACTGCCTGGAGTTTTCTCCCTAGACTTTGGGGTGTTGTTGACATGTCAGCCATTGTGCAGGTCAGGCAAAGTCCAATCCTGGCTGCTACAGCCCTAACTTATGTGGAGTATCTTGCATATGGTTGGTCCAATGAAGATCTTAATGTAAGAGGAGACTCCAAAGTAGATGGAAGAATAGGAATAGGACCAAACAGTGCCTGGGGGGGGGGGTGTCAGTGTCCCATTTGCTGGATGGTTACCATCTATCTGCCAGTCCTTATACCCTCCCTGATTGGTGAGATTAAACCTGTTCAATCGCAAGTGACTAGGAAGGAAAGTGAGAGTGAGCTCCACCAGATGTCTTGCTACTTACACACAATATTTGACCATGGCCTATTTTCTCCTACTGAAGCATGATCCCCTATCTCCTTTCTTTTGAGGTCCTCCTTCCCCTTCCTTCCTATTTATAATCCTTTGTGATTGCAGCGGGTATTACAGCACAACTCTCATGATTTTTAAAAATATTTTTTATTTATTTTATGTGTGTGTGCATATGTGTCTCAGAGGCCACTGTATGTCCTTGTAGAGACCAAGGGTGACTTCGGGAATCATTCTGGATTGTTTCTATCACCTTCTTGTTTCACTCTGGGATTTTCCAGGCTCCATCCACCAGGGCTGAAAGTAAAGACTGCTGCTGGTTCTGCCTGGCATTTTTACGTGGGACCTGGGATCGGAACTCAGGACCTTCTGCTTGGGAGGCAGAGTCTTAACCCCTGAACCATCTCTCCAGCCCAACTCTCAGGATTTTTTAAATTTATCATTGTTTATTTTGATTGTGGATGCATGCATGTGCTGTGTATGCATACATATCAAAATAAGAGGCCAACTTTTGAGAGTTGTTTCTCTCCTTTTACCTTGTGGGCTCTGGGGATTGAACTCAAGTCAAAAGGTTTGTGTAGCAAATCTTTACCCTCTGAGCCACGTCACTTGCCTCTCTCAAGCCTTTTTACTCCAAACTGCTTCCGACAAATGGTTATCATCTTGATATGTATTCATCCTTCTTTTATTTTTCCTTCTTTTTTATTGTATACTTTGCAGTTCATTGTCTGTTTCCCTAATTCCCCTCTGTGTGTGTGAACACAGCCTGAAATGAGTGGTAACACTGACGAGCTAATTAATTGATTAATTCAGCAAATGCTTATTGATTGCCATGCCCCATGCTAGGCATTAAGAAAACAAAATCCCAAACGAATAAGACTCAATCCATGCTTTTGTTGTTGTCGCTGAGACAGGATCTTATTATGTAGCCTACATGGTGCTGAAGATGGAACCCAAGGCTTTGTGCATACTAGGCAAGCACTTTATCAACTGAATTACATTTCCAGCCCCATTGTGTGTGCTTTTAAATAACTATCCTAGAATTCTAACATGCTTTGCAAGAAACCTATGAAGTTGCATTGAATAAGGTCTGACATAAAAACTAGGAAATGAAAGGCACGGCCGTTTTATTACTTTTAGTATTTATGCTCTATGAACTCATTTGCTTCCCATAAAAATCAAGTTCCATTTTAAAAATGTTTTTCCATTTTTTAATTAAAATCTTGGGATCTGCTAATATGTTATAAACTGTATCTTCGTCTACCTGCACATATTCAAGACAAAGGCATCATTTGAGATCATGTCAAACCATCAAAGTCCTTTCAGGAATGGTTATTAGGAAGATGTTTAGTGAGCCTCTTTGCACTTGAGCTATGTAAGTAAGCAAAGAACCAAAATGAAATGGATAGCAGAGGCATAGTGGCAAATACCTGTAATCCTAGCACTTGGGAGGTGCAGGCAAGAGAACTGAGAGTTCTAGGTCAACCTAAGCTACATAGGGAAGTCTCATATGATATGCATGGGGATGACATTGGTATATACCTCACTCACATACCTTTGTGCATGGCTTCATCATTTGACTTCCATAAGAAGCTATTCTTGTGACTTTAGTTGACACCTCTGAAAGGCTGAAGGGAATCTTCCTCACAGAATTATTGCAGGAACAAAATGACAGAATACAAAGGAAGTTGCTGAGACACAACAGCTTTCTGTAAGTGAATCCTATGATCAAGGTCGTTTATTTTAGCTTAACGGTTAGGGGGTTCAGCTTGCTGAGTCAGTCACCCGTGTCCTGTTTCCACTGCTTACAGCTTGAATATAACTGGGAAAGTTACTAAGATCTCATCTGTACAATGGAGATAGAAGCCACTTGTAGGAGTTACCACTGCTGCATAACAAATGAGCCCAAATGGAGTAGCTTCATCCAAGTCATCTCATAGTTTCTGAGAGTTAGAAATTCAGGAATGGCTTAATGGAGTGGTTCTGGTTTCAGGCCTCTCAAAAGGTTGACATCAGGAAATCAGCTAGGGCTACAGGGCCTGCCTCCAAGATAGCTACTTTCATGTGTGTTGGCAAGAGGCTTCAGTTCCTCACCCAAGGGGCCTTTCCATAGGACAGTCTGAGAGGATCCTTGTGGCATGTACCTGGCTCCCCTCCCAGTAATGAGTGACATAACAAAGAGAACAAGGAGGAAGCTGCCACACCATTTGTGACATAGGCTCACATGAGGGTGACTCATGGCTGTCACTCTTGCCAGATCAAGGCAGTGCCCACGCAGAGGGACTTTCGTGGGTTCTTAAGCCAAAGGCTGAAGACCTCATTTCACTTCCTACAAACTTTATGAGATGTTAGGCTTGATATGGGACCTGAACACCTCTTCTAAGGAAATGAAGTAGGAGAGAAAAGCCTCTCACATCTCCTGGACATGTCAGGTACCTTCAGATGCAACCCTTTGGGTGATAACTGAAAGAAAGGAGAGAGGGAGTTTTTGTGCTTTATTTATTTATTTTGGTTTGTTTGCCATTAAAAATGCATATTTACTTATTGTGTAGTTTCCAGTCAGGGTTTTCTGTACCATGAGGCTGGCTTCGAACTTGCTGTGTCAGGGAGGATGACCTTGAACTTCTGATTCTCCTGCCCCCAACTCCTGAATGCTGGGATTACAGGTATACACAGCTATGCCTGGTTCACCCTCCCTGACACAGCAAGTTCAAAGCCAACAGAGTCATATCATCTCCAGTCTTTAAAAATTAATTTTCAAAGCTACCATAGAAATGAATGGGTTTCATTATGACTTTTTCCTAATATATCATTAGACTTTGTTCTAATTTGTCCTTCACCCCCATTGTTCTCCCCTGATGCCCTCTTGCTTGTTCCCTCCCTTCCCCCAGATAGTCTGCCTTTGGGCTATCATAGCACATGTATCCCATTACCCTCTGAAAGATAAACTTTAAATCAAGCACGGCACTCTACTTTTAAAGTGTATTGATTTTTAATAGCTGAAAAAGATCTAAAAGTCAAAAATCATCCAAGATGTGAGGGGACATGAAAGGCAAATGCAACATAAAAACAGGAGTCAAAGTAGTGATTTCAGGGGAAAAAGTGTTTCAAGTTTATAGTCCATAGAGCCTGCTCAGGAATAGCTAATCCTGATAAAGTCCTTGCTATGGGCCAGATACTTTTTTAAGTATTTCATAGACATCTACCTAAACCAATGATACATGCACTAATGTCATCTTCATTACACAGAGGAAAAAACTGAGTCACACAGAAATCAATCAGTTTATGCAAGTACATAATGAGACCAGACAATTGAACCCAGACAATTTGCCTCAGTTTTTGCTACCAAAGTGTACTGCCAGTGAGAAACCATCTTCATGTGGCATTCTCTTCTGTGCGTTTGCTTTCTTGGGTCTTTAGAGGCTGACTTTTTTGATTTTTTGAGAGAGAGTGAGATAAGGACAGTGAGTAAGTCTCATGTAGGTCAGACTGGCCTTGAACCTGGTATGTGATTGAGGATGACATTGACCTCCTGATCCTCGCCTCCATTTACAAGTGCCAAAAGGCATGTACTATGCCACTAAGTCGATTGATGCTGTGCTGGGAATGGAACCCAGCATGTCAAGCAGGTACTACATTCCTATATCTATAGCCCTTTGCGTGCGTGTGCATGTACATTTGCATGTACATGGGTGTGCATGTGTATACAAACATGAGTGCCACATTACACATATGCAGGTCAGAAGTGAACTCTGTGGCATCAGCTCTTTCCTCTCCAGGGATCAAACTCAGGTCTCCAGGTTGGGGGAGGAAAGCACTTCTACATGCCTAGTCATCTTGCCAATCCCTGGCGGAACACTTTCTGTTTTAGTCTGTGAAGTAAAATTTGAGTTTATGAAAAGGAGATGTGTGTGCACGTGCACATGTGTAGACATGTGCTTGGAGGCCAGAGGTAAAACTTAGTTGTTAGTGTTGTTCAGAAACTGTCCACCTTTCTTTTTTGAGATGTAGTCATCTTTCATTGACACCTGGAATTAGGACTAAACTAAATTAGTGTGGCTAGGCAGCAAGTCCCAGGAATCTATTTATTACCTCTTCAGTAATGGGATTATAAATTTGAGGCCTACCCAGTTCTTTTTTTTATGTGGGTGTCAGGGATCGAAATCTGATCCTCATGCTTGAATGGCAAGCTTTACTGACTTAAACTCCCCAAGTCCGGGAGATTTAAAAAAAATAGATTTCAAATGTAGGGTTTCAAAGAAAGAGAGAAGCACAAGACACACTCCAAAGTGTGGGTATGAGCTTCTAAGGGTAGAGTAGCCTCTTGGAACATTTTTTAAAAAGACATGACAGGGCTGAAGAGATGGCTCAGGGGTTAAGACTCTACCTCATAAGCAGAAGTTCCTGAGTTTTGATCCCAGGTCCCACATAAAAAACGCCAGGCAGGAAATGCCAGGGCTCTGGTGGTTGGAGCCTGGGAAATTCAGGAGTAAAGCAAAAAGGAGGTAGAAGCAATCCCGGATGATTCTTGAAGTCCTTTTGGTCCTCCACAGGGACATATAGTGCCCTCTGAGACACACACACACACACACACACACACACACAAGCACATGCAAAATAAATAAAGTTTTAAAAAAAGTCATGACCACAATTTAAGGTTTGTTAAAAGTATAGAAAAAATTGGTGAAAGTGTTGAGGCTGACATTTCTATTCTTTTTGCATCATTTGTGGCTAAATTTAGATCCTGGAGGACAGGGATAGATGCTTTAAAGTTTAAAGTGAAGTGCTGTACTCAAATTTCAAATATGACATTTCCCAAAGTGGTATTGACTGTATTCTTATTTATTCAGTCCATTTTTTTTTTGAGACAGGGTCTCACTGTGTAGCTTTGGATGGCCTGGAACTTGCTATGTAGACCAGGTTGGTTCCAAACTTTCTGGGAACCTCATTAAGTCTGCCTTTCTAGCACTGGCATGACAGGTGTCTTCTACCACACCTGGATTACTTATCATTTTTTAAAATTTTTTGATTTTTTTTGTGGTAGAAGCTATAAATAAAAACATGTTAAGACCTGACAGTTGTTTTGAGCTTTAAACAGGGCCAAAGAATTACTAATGCTTACTTCTTCTTGCAAACACTACCTACCAATTTACCCATTGATCTGGTTCTTCTTCTACTTTTCAGGGGATCCTGGTTGAATTATGAACTTCAGTCCAAATGGGGTGTGTGTGTGTGTGTGTGTACACACATGTGTGCCTGTGGAGGCCCAAGGGTGAGATCAGGAATCATACTGAATTGCTCTACCTGCTTTTGGTTTGCTTTGAGATTTCCCAGGCTCTGTCTTCCAAGGCCAGAGTTCCAGGCTTCTGAAAAAGCCACCTGGCATTTTTTTTTTTTACTTGGGATCTGGGGATCTGAACTTGGGTTCTTTTGCTTGTGGGGCAAAGGCTTTAACTCCTGAGCTATCTCCCAGGCTCCAGATGGGTTTTCATTAAATGAATTTTTTTTGACACTGGATAGAAGACTCAGTCTTCTAGACATGTCCCACATATATCTAAGGTAAAAATCTTACATCTTGATTGCCACTTGTTCATTTATCATTGAGGGCCATGATGAGTGGCTCTCCTGGGTTCTGACATGTGGACCAAGATGCTTCTGATAGCAGCACTACTCAGTCTGTCTTAGACATTGGAAAAAGGCAGCATCTAGTTAATTAGGCTGATCGGTGGTAGCATTTGGGCCTTTCTATTTTTCTTTCTGTTTGCAATTTCTCCCTTACTGAATGTGCCAGCTTTGATCTAAGGTTGGTTTTCTGTTTTGTACCAAAATGGCTGCGAGAGGCAGCCAAGATGCTGGGTTCCCTGTTCATCCGCGAGAAGAAACAGAAAAAATGACCCTCTCAAAACATGGGATACTAAGTTTTTTTTTTCCTTTAATCTAATCAAGTCACATATGGATTTACTGAGACTAATTTGGAATCAGCCTGTGGACTGGTGGAAGGTCTGGATACCTGAAGACAGTAGGGGTCCAGTTGAAAGCAGAGGGAGGTAAGAGATGCTTGGGCAGGCTCCGAAGTCAGCTCTTTACCTGGAAAATGAAGAGCACTTGCCGAGAAGGGCGAGGATTAGGGATAACGTGTGATGCTATTGGGTCGTCCAGTGTGGCAAATAAAATCAGAGGATGTTCAGATGATTTTGAATTTCATATAACAGCAAATCACTTCTTAGTATAAGTATGCTTACCTCTTGATAAAAATTAGGAACTCTAGGCCCAGAAGGGCATTTCAAAAACTTTTCTTTTTCAGGGTGGGGATGGCTCAGGGATTAAAGCCTATGCCTCAAAAGCAAAAGGACCTGATTTGGATTCCCAGATTCCACGTTAAAAAAAAATGTTGGGTGGACATAGCAGGTACGGGAAGGTGGGGTCAGAAGCCTCAGAGGAAAACATTAAGGTCAAAGAGCAATCCAGGATGATTCCGGATGTCACCCTTGAACCTCCATAAGCACACACACTCAAGTGCCTTCTGGAACACATACCCAGGCATCCATATGGTTTTTTTTTTTTTTTTTTTTTTTAACAGTGATTAAAAAGCTGTCTTGGGGCTGGAGAAGTGGCTCAGGGGTTAAGCCTCTGCCTTGCAGGAGGAAGGTCCTGAGTTTGGATCCTAGACCCCACGTATAGACGCTGGGCAGAAGTGGGGGGAGGGCAGCCTGCGTTTCTGGTCCTGGTAGGGCGGAACCTGTGAATCCCTGGCAGAGTGAACAAGGAGGTGGAGGCGGTCCATGGTGGTTCCCGAATTCATTCGTCTGTGATTCTACACACACACACACACACACACACACACACACACACACACGCACGCACAATTGAATAAAATTTTTTTTAAAAAGCTGTCTGTTTTCTAGCCTTGTTTTTTGTATGTACCTAAGATAAAAATACACATTTATATTACAAATGACTCATTGTCTGAAATTCAATTTTATTAACATATACTGTATATTATCTGGTACCCCTAGACTATGTATGTAGAGTTTTTAGCACACAATAGGCATTCAGTGGGAAGAATCAGTGTTCTTTTTTACATAAGAAAAAAGTCAGGTAAATAGCAGCTAGGTACTTCTTTTGTAAACACTTGCAAATCTTTTAGAATGTCTGGTTTTCTCTAAGAGGAATTCACCGAACTGGATGTGGTTCACATCAGCCACTACTCAAAACCAGATCAAAAGAAACTGTTCCTCACTAAAAGGCCTTATTTGTCCACAGGGTATGGCACATTATAAAACATCTACTATTGCTACTTAAAAAAAATTGGACTTAGATCTGTGAACATTCTATTATTGCTTTCTCCTTACCTCGTTCTTAGTCTGTACAGATAAACTGTTCTTCATGTAATCCAAAGTCAATGCTGCTGAAATTTCTAGTACAAAGGCACTGGAGGATGATAATGAAATGATTGTCCCAGGAATACTGGCTCCACGTGGATGAAAGCGTGAGGTCACAGCATTGTTACTTTGCATCTGGAGGAAGCTTGACTCCATTTTCCCTGACTGTTAATTGACCCTGCCTATCTATCAAATTTTCTAATATGCTGCCCAAGAAAGTAGATACCTTCTTTCAAATTTTCACCATGTTAGGAACAAGAAAACCTTTTTGACTTGGCAATGTAGTGGCAAAATCCCATTGTTGCTACCTTTTCTTACCAGGTTCAGGGCAGGACTAGATTAAATGGATTTTATCCAAGATAGTCATTCATTTACTATAATATTTCTATTTCTAATTTGATGGCTGCTAGGACTTCACATGGTATCTATTTTCTGTGTCTTTTCGAAAATCCAGAAAGCACCGAGTCTTTCTTTTGCCTTTTTCAAGTGGAAATCACCATACAGCTTTACAAAGGTTTGTATGCAATGTTATTTGAAAATTTGTGTTTTTTCCCCTAATTAAAAAAAAAGTGCATTGATAACTTATCTCCTTCCAATTTCATCACCTCTTTTTCCTCAACGGGAACCTGATTTCACGGTGGGCATTAAGATCTTTCCGTTTCTACTGGCCGGGCGATGACTTCACTGCTTTCTTACCAGCTGGGGAATCGTGCGTGGCAGAGCACGCGACCGAAGTAGAGTTGTGGATTGCTGCGACAGCGGCATCGGTTTGCACGCGTCCAGCTGCTGTGTAAGGAATCCTCGGGCACTAGCTGTTTGCTCTTAAGTCACCCCCAGGGATCACAGGCTGCTGGGTGAGCGTGCATGCCAATGTGTGAATGTGTGTGCATGCATGGGCGTGCGCGTGTATGCATGCACAGCCGCAACAGTTAGGCACCCAGCGGCATGGACTACATATCATTGTTACCAACCTCGGAGACCAGCCATCCTCCAGCCTTTTATTTCCAAGCAGCGCCTGGGCTCCCGCTCCAAATGGGCTTTCCGCCCCCCACCCCCTCGGCGCATGGGTCCCTCCGGAGGAAGGCCAGGATCGCTGTGCTGCAGGCAGGATTCCCCCTTTTTTTTCCGCAGTAACAGGCGGATTCCGGGGCCTCCTCCCCCTCCTTCCGCCCCCGCAGCCACCCCTTTCTCAGTCACGATCTTTCCCCCATCTGCCCCTCCCCTTCGCGTCAGCTCCCAGCACGGACCCCGCCCATCCCTAGCTTCACAGCCCAGGTTGCTAGGGTCTGACCGGGCAACCAAACCTGGTGAGCCAGGAGGCTCGTCGTGAGCGCGCTCCCTCGTGCGCGCGCCGGAGAGCACGCACAAGAATCCTTCCTTCGGGATTTCGGGAGATTCGAGAACGCGCGGCGTGGGCGAGGGCGCGCGAGCCCGACCCCGAGCACGAGCGTTTGCTCTTCATTGGCTGCTACCAGAAGTGGGCGTGACGGGGGCGGGACCCGGCGGGCTCGGAGGAGCTTGCCTATTGGTCCGAACCGGCAGGCCGGGGCGGGGCAATCAGCAAATTAGGCTGCGCGTTCGCTCCGACGAGAGGGCGGGGCCGGAGGTTTCGATTAGTTGTCGCTGCCGCTGGGGAAGGTAAAGCGGTGACGGCGGCCGTAGGAGCTGTGGGTTCCCCCGACTTGGAGGTGGGGGACTTGGCGGGGTGAGTAGTAGTGTCCGCCCGCCAGACCTTACTTTCACATTGTCCGGGTGTCCACCAGCTTCTCCCTAGAGAGGGGACCCGCGCCGTCCGGACACTCGGGCTGGCGGCAGAAGGGGCGGCGGCGCGGGTCCCCTACTAGAATGGGGAGACACGGCGAGGGCGTCCCAGTCCGGAGTCGCCCTTCCTCGGCGATCCCTTCGCGTCGGTAGAAGGGCTTCCCCGAGGGGCTGCCGCTGCATTTTCGGGGTACCGGGAGGCGAAAAGCGTGATACTGCCAGAGGGGCGGAGGTCGAGGCCGCCCGGCGGGGCTTCCCTCAGCTGCAGGTCTGCGGCGTCCCCACCCCGCCGCCCCCGTGGCGCGAGCTCCCCGGGGCTTGCGGCGAGGGAAGCCCTTTTCCGCCCGCAACCTGGAGTGGCCGGAGCTTCGGATCTCCTCGCTAAGTTCCGAGAGAACCGGGGACTCGCCGGGGGACTGCGAGTGGCAGCCCGGGCGCTTCTGACCTTGGCTGCAGTGGAGGGTGGGCGCGAGCGACCTACCTCCAGCCCCGCGGTTCCTGCAACTTTCAGGCGCTGCGGGGAAGTTCACGGTTGGCATAGGTGGGGAGAAGCAGAAATTGACCCCTTCTTAGACCTTCCTGTCCTTTGGACTTCCCGAGAAATTGAACCCTGAGGTTTTGGAACCGTCTGGCAGAAAGAGCTGGTTCTTTTTTTTTTTTTTTTTTTTTTTTTTTGTGCCCACGTTGGGGTAGAAAATAACCTAAACCTATTTCAGTGGAAACCTTTTTTTGATGGTTTTGTTTTTTTGCTTCGCAGATGCTTGAATAAGCAAAGCCTGACCCTAGGATCTCAACCGTGAGATCAGACAGATGCTGTGCTATTTAAATAGTTGCAGATCAGTATTCTGTTAGCACAATTTATTTTAATGGGCTGAAATTTAAGCCGATTTTAGAAAGTAGTGTTGACACAGAATAATTTCTTTCCCTGCATCTGATTTAGGTTTGTTCCAACATAGTGGTTATGTAGCCAATGTAAACGATTACACAAATTAATTTGAGAGCATTTGACTGAAATCAGGAGTCATAAATATGTATAGAATATAGGATTATGGTTTTAGGTACCATCTTCTGGAACATTTCCAGCTTGTTTCTTTCTTGCTGTAGGGTTCCAAAAAGACGACTTCACCGAGACTGTTCGGAATTACAAGTGAGTGAGATTTAGATGTAAATGTTTTTAGTCCCTTAAAGTGTTTTAGAATATTTGCTTAAAATGTGAAGAGCCTGTATTTCCTTGTCCCTGGATGTCTGGTATTGAAAGGGATAGTGTGATCTTGCATTTAACAACCCAGTTTAGGGTTCATTAAGAATAAAAACATGCAAAAGGCGTGTCTCCTTTTGAGAAGATGATAGTCAGGTATCTAGCAAGCCTTTTCATTTCTTTATTAAAAGTACTATTTTAGGTTTGAACATTTCTGGCATTGACGCTGGGACCGGAGTAAGAAAGCCTGCAGCGGTATTTCCAGTTTGATACCACCAGTGGGTGTTTCTGTTGACGAATGTGAGAGAACATTTGGGAAGGAAATCTTTTTTTGAGGGGGGATGGGGGGATGGATGAGGGGAGAAAGCCAGAAGAGAGAAGCTGTAAAACTCAAGCTAACACTGTATGCCCTGAGCATCTCATAAGTATAAAGGAACCTGTGGTGGTGGGGGGGGGGAGAATACCATTTGTCTGTGTTAAATAATAGAACTCCAGAAGAGACGTAGAGAAGTTTACTTTTCTAAGAGGGTTAATTAATCTGCCATTTCAGAATAGTGGGAAGAGGTGTTCATTTGGAAAGGGCATCAAATCCCTTTGAATCAATTTGCCTTTCAGGCATAATCGATGCACCAGTTCATTTGAAAGGTAGAAATAAAAAACACCAGTTTATTGTTCTAATTTTGTTCATTGAGCGTATCTCCTAGACTTGTTTTTTTATCAGAAGAATTTGATTTGTTGAAAAAATTAATCAGAAAAAGCATTCTTTCCCAAGAGAATATCACTTTTTTTCAGTTTTTGGTCTTGTAATTTATTCATGCATGCTTTAGGGGTTTCTAGAAGTTTTTTTTTTGTCTCCTTATCCTATTTTTTTAATTAAAATTTTATTGTTTATACAAGGTCTCTAACTAAATCTGTCATTGTCATGTTTTAGGAGTATTTAAATCAGAGTGACATCTACTGATCTGTATTTCCCCTCTCCCAGGGGTTTTCAAAAGGAAAGGTTCCCATTGAAGGAAAATACGGGGCCCTCTTCCCCCAAGATGAGTAATAGCAGGCCAACAGACAGACAGCCACTCAAATGCATTCGGTTCCAAATAGTGTGCATGTAAGGAGGACCAGATTTTATGGGGTGCCTTCTCTTTCGAAGGTGCAGGATTGTTACATCACAAAATGAAATAGAGGGGTGGATAAATTCCTCTTCAGTCTGCTTTTCCCCCCACCCCTGCTTCATTTCATCACTGACCCCAAGAATCTGGCTTTTCAACAGCACTTGCATTGTTGGGAACGACTGTGGCTTCTCTTGCAGAAAGTTAGCCTTTGCAAGGAATTCCTAAAGACCTGAGCAGGGAAAATAAGTTTTCTTAGGTATAACTATTCAGATTTCACCTCCTCCATTTTGACAATGCTAGGGGTATTTGGATATTAAAAGATGTGTTAATATAGTATTTTATTTTAGGCACTTAGCACAGGGCTGTGGCTTTCTCATGTAGTAAATTCATGTGCAATGCTAATAGGAGGCTTTTGAAATGAACAAAGGAATCCACTTGCATAGATCCAAAATGTGAGGGAAATCCTTTACATAACCTTTGACTTCGAGTAGCAATGCTTGAAGTATTTAGTTGTTTTCCCAGTAGAAAAGGCTGTTAACTTAGAATCAGATAATTTTTAGATCTGAAGGTTTTCTTTGAGCGACCTCCAATAATTTGGCAACATGAAATTCCTTAATAGAGGAGATAGAATAACAAAGGTTGTTTACCATCTGATAATGGTGTCAGTTGGACCACATATTTCAACTTAGGAAAATAGTGCATTTAGAGCTGGGGATGTGGCTCAGTGGCAGAGAGTGCGTGACCCTGGATTCTATCTCCAACATCATGTGGGAAGGGGGAAGTAGTCTATATTTAAGTTCTCCATAGGCTTTGTCCCTTTGGTTTCAATCCTGATTTCAACATTAGTCATTTTTTTAGTGATGCACAATTTTAGTATTTGGATTGTAACTTTTCTTTTGTTACTATTTTTTTTTTTTAGACAGTGTCTTTCTCTTGATTCAGGCTGGCCTGGAACAGACACACTGTATTGCTCAGGCTGACCTCAAACTTGTGTCAATCCTCTGTCTCAGTCTCTCAAGTGCTGGGATGACAGCTATGAGCTATTACGCCCAGCCTGGGGTTCAGTTTTTCATAACTTTGAATGTTTCCTTCATGTACAGAAATACACGGGTGACTAAATTACTCTAAGGTCTGGCCTCATTGCTTATTTGAGATTATATACTTCTTCATACTGAGGTATAAACTTGGGGGACAATTCTGTCCCTGGGTGTGGAAACTGAAGATAAGGATCCTTAACCTAAGGACCCTTAACCCAAGGAGACAGATAGCATTTACATATTTTAGATTTGGGAATTAACAAAAACTTTAATAGGTTAAGAGGATCAGGCTCATTCAGGCCTTTTATTGTTAACACTTTAAATTAAGCTTTTTACTTATAAGCATTTGGGTTTTTGGGTAATTCTCATGAGGGTTAAATTTTGGATGTAGTCTCTGTTTTGCCCAGTCTGTTCAACAATTCTTATATTACATCTGTTGAGCCTTATTGAATAGTGTGACAAATTATTTATGTGCACAAGTACTTATGTGTTTGTGTTTTTCCAGCATCTCTCCAAGGTAGATGGTTTTCTTACTTCCCACGTACACGTCAGATGGGCTCAGAAATAATTTGCATAGATTAGCCAGCCAGCAAGTTAGTGAAGAGGCGAAATTGCCATCCAAACCGGTCTGACTTGAAGCAGTGCTCTTCAAGCCCCTGTTTTCTGTGTCTCTGCAGGATTCTGTTTCCCCAAGCCTGTTTTGCGTGCATTCTGTACATATTATGCCTAAGGCGGTGTTGGAGATACAAATGTGCTTCCTGGATTTGGTGGGCCATATGGGCAAGGCCACTGGACCTTTAGTGATGTGGGAAGCTGAACTAGATCTATCAGGATGGCTGGGTAGGACAACTGAAGTCTATACTTTTCTAACAGACTCATTAGCTCAGTTCCTTCAGAAATGAAGGTTATACATAATCAGTTATATCCAACATGGGGTAACTTTCTGATTGAGCATTATTTCCTATTTATGCATGTTCCATTACAACTTTTGGTGGACTTTGATAAAATTGGTTACACTGATAAAAACCATGAAGATAATCCTTGAATATAAATTTTGACTTAAAAATGTATTCTTTGTGTGTTTATGTGTGTGTACTGCTAAGAATTGAACCCAGATCCTTGCACATGCCAGGCAAGTAGGCTGTCACTTGCTACAATCCCTACTCACCCTTCCTTTGATTTTATGAGAGTCTCAATAGGTTACCCAGGCTGGCCTTGAACTCAGTCTGTATTCTTCAACACTGCCCCTTGCCCCCACACCATCACCAAACTGGGATTACAGGCCTGTACCATCAAACATGGCTGGATACACTCTTAAAGTGGCAAACGTTACAATTTTCAAATGGGTGTCCATTGTATAATAATGCTGACTTCAGTAAATAAAATTTGGTGGGAAGGTTACAGAGGTATATTATTGTTATTCCTTGCTCCACCGAGGTTGAGATTGTTCAGTGGGTAAAGGTGCTTATGTCCAAATCTGGTGACCTAAATTCAGTCCCTCAAGCCAACATGGTGGAAGGAGAGAGTACATGGAGGTTGGACTCCATTGAGAAATTTTCTATTAAAAGTAGTCTTTTGTAGGTTGAGGAGATGGCTCAGTGGGTGAAGGGCTTTCTGTGCAAACATGAGGACCTAAGTTCACATTCCCAAAGCTCACATTAAAAAAATCCCAGCTTGGCGTTGTAGGCCTGTAATCCTAACTGTAGAGTGACAGAGACAGTCTGATCCCTGGGGTTTGCTGAATAGCCATTCTAACCTATTGGTGAACGGGAAGAAACCTAGTTTCCAAAGGCAAAAATAGACAGTTATAGAGAAGGCCATCCAGTCTTGACCTCTGACTTTCTGCAGCCACATTGCGGACACATGCACATGTGTGCACATATGCCTATATCACACATCTACAACCACATAGACACACACATAAAAGGTACCATTTGGGGGCCGGGATGTAGTTCATTGGTAGAGTGCTTGAGTTTGACCCTCAGAATGCCTAAAGTGGATGTGGGTGCATATCTGTAATCCTTGCCCTTGGAAGTAGAAGCAAGAGATGGGAGGAGAAGGCAGGAGGATCAGTCAGTCTCTGCTCCATAGTGAGTTCAAAGTCAACGTAGGATACAGTAGACTAAGACTTCAAAAAATAAACAGACAAGCAAAGATTGCTGTAGACAAGAACGACATGATCTTAAACATTGAGTTTTGAGTCGGTCTGTAGCTCAGGTGGTAGAATGCTTGCCAGGCTCAAAGCCCTGGGTTTCAACATTTCATTAACTGGCTATGGTGGCTCATGCCTGTAATCCTACCATTTCGGAGGCAGGCAGATCAAGAGTTTGAGGCCATGTGCATATATAGTTAAGACCAGCCTGGACTACACGAGACCCTGTTTCCAAAAAGCAAACAGAATTTTCTACTTAAAGTCTCTTAGGATGATGATGGTGATTTTAACAAGATTTATCATTAAGAAAACCAGATAATTGCTTAGCTTAACAAAACAGAGGTTCATGTGAAAGAGGAAGTGGACTTAATACCTCCTTCTATAATTGGTAAAAACTTACTGATAAATATCATAGAACCTCAGGACCATAAATTTTGGCCTAAACCAGAAGTATGTACTGCTGAGATGGAGTCTACATTTTTTGTTGTTTTTTTTTACAAAGTACAGCTTTCCAATATGCATTTTAACACCTTTATTGAGCTATAATTTACATGTCATAAAAATCGTCCTTTTTTTTCAGGTGTGCTAGTCACCGATTCTTTAGTAAATTGATGGGGTTGTGTAGTTATTTCTGCAATCCGTTTTTAGAACATTTCCATCACCCTTCAAAAAGATCTCTCCTGCAAACATGATGTTTGTAACCTCATTTACCTACTTCTGTGGACCTGTTAATAATCAGACACTGCTAAACAAAATGATGTAGGGGTTGAAAGATATTAAAAAATATCTTCTTCTGCCGGAGAGGTAGCTCAGCACATAAAGGCACTTGCATGAAAACCTGTCAGCTTGAGGTTGATCCCTGGAGCCCATAGTGGAGGGAGAGAGCTGACTTCCAAAACATTCTCTGACCTCTACATGTGCGCATGTGTGCTTTTGGCTAATCTCTCTCTCCCTCTCTCCCCCTCTCCCTCTCTCCCTCTCTCCTCCTCACCTTCCCCCTCCTCCCTTCCCTCTCTCCTTCTCCCCTATCCTCTCTTCTCTCAAATAAATAAAAATATTTTAATAAATCTTATACTTAAAATAATTTTTGTGTTTTCGTGTTTTTGCCTAAGTATACTACATAGTAGACTATGAAGAATCATACTATAAATGGCACAATTACTTTGTATTTCTGGTTTCAGTTTACTTTATTATTATTATGTTTTTGGGCACCGGGTCTCATGTAGTCCAAGCTGGCCTAGAACTTGCTTTGTAGCCAAGGTTAGCCTTGGACTCTTGAACTCTGGTCTCTACCTCCCAAGTGCTGGGATGACAAGTGCTCATCACGAAGTCCCATTATGTGGTGCTGGGTATTTAATCCAGGGCCTTGTGCATACAAAGCAAGCCCTCTGTGAACAGCACTACATTTCCAGCCCTGAATTTTTAAACCAGCAAATAAAATAACAATGCTCTTAGTGATGTGTTAGAACTGCAGAGAAAAGGAATCAAGGTAAAAGTCATATAATTACTGTGCAAGAAGAAAATGACTTTCAGATTTAAGACTATGGGCGAAACAATTGGTTTTCTTGATGCTAAGCCAGTGACATGGTGCATTTTATTATTTGAGTTCCAGTCATCTTTGACAGATCATGTCTGCTGGGCGAGCAGTAGAACAGCCTTCACTGAACTCAGGTATGCAGACAGTCAATACTTTCTACTTTCCTTCAGACTGGATCAGTGGAATTTAGGAATGGTTTTCTTGCTTATGTTATTGTCTCCTTTACCATCTATTGTCATCTTATCATCTATGGGCTGGGAGACTGGGGCATGAAGCCAACTTGTTGAGCATAGAATGCGATAAACTGGTACAGCGCAGGCTAATCTCTGCTGCTCTGTGAGATGTTTGACTTTGCCTAGTATGTTGGTATGCAGGTGGGCACTGCTCATAGGATCCTAGGGATGTTATTTTTTCAGTATATAAAACAGAGGGATGTAATGGTCTGGTTGGAAGCAAATTGCTTTGAAAACTGTGCCTAGCAATAGAGAGATGGTTCAAGGGGCAGAGGTACTTGCTATCTAACCTGATGACTTGACTTGGATCCCTAGAATCCACATGGTGGAAGGAGAGAACCAAGTCCTGCAAGGTATCCTCTGATCTCCACGTGTGTATTGTGGCATGTGCATATGTGCATGTGTGTACATGTACACACCAACACTAAATGTTTAAAAAAACTGTGTTCAATTTTTTATGCTTTTGGATGAATGTTTCTTGTGGGAAAGTGACCCTTATAAGTGCCAGGCAGGTAAATCAGTAACTTTGTGTGTTGGTTATGCTTTGATTTCTAATGAAAGATTAGTCATACGATACTGATCTAATTTTAATAGTTTACTGTCAATTGAATCATCACTTGTTTGAAATAGTAGTTTTCTGCATTTGACAGTTATAATGAGTTTTTGTTATTCTCTATCCTTTGTAAGAGAGGCCTAATGCCAAATAATAACATCAAAACTATTTCTGTCAATAACTTTTTAAAATAGAAGAATAGTGATTTCAATAGTGAGAAAATTTAGGTGACTGGGAGCTAGCAAAACATATGGTTGAGTACATTATGGTTGTATTTTTTTAATTGTCTGGAGCTGGTGAGACATCTCAGTGGGTAAAGGTGTTTGCACACAGACCTGGGCACCTGAATTTGATCCCCAGAGTCCATATGTTGGAAGGAGAGAGCCAACTTCAAAAGTTGTTCTTTGACTTCCACATGTTTATCTGGGCTTGTTTTCAATCTCTCTCTTGCCTATCTATTTTTCTCCCTCCACCCCCTCTGTCCTTTCCCTTCCATTAAAAAAAAGGTTGCATTCAATTATTTTAGGAAAGTTACAGCTTTAGATTTTTGTATTATGCCTAAAGATTAGGTTCTTGGCACTCTGAGATTATAGCAACCAGATTAAGCATACACACTCACATGAGGAAGATTCAGAGGAGAAAAAAATGGTGCTAATTGGATCTGGGGAGATAGCTCAGTTGGTAAAGTGCTTGATTGCAAGCAGGAGGACCTCCACCACCCATGTAGAAAAAAAAAAAAAGCTGGGTGTGGTTCCTGTAACCCCAGTGCTGGGGTAGGAAGGGGGTGGTTCAGCAGATCTAGTGGCTTTTGGGTTAGCCAATCTAGCTGAGTTGGGAGCTTTGGGTTTTCTGAGATCCTTGTCTCAAAATAAGATGGAGGGATAGAAGACACCTGGTGCTGACCACTGGCCTTCACATGCACTGGCTTTCACATTTGGACATATCTACCTGTGCACACATGAGTACATGTACACAGATACTGATAAATTATAGTTGAAGACCAACCATCAGCTTGGCCTGGATTTGCCAAATTACCCGGACATCACCAGTTATATAAACTAGTTTCCTGATTAGTAAAATCTTTCAGACAGGGCATACGATGGTGTCCTAGAATTTACCCACATACCTAGACACTCCACCCTGTTCGTCAGCTTTTTGTGGGACACACTGACTTCACTTACTAGTAATTAAATTTGGATTGAGCAATGCACACAAATACAAGAATTTTTTTAAAGCAGAGTTGGAGTTTATTAAAAGTTTTTTTTTAACATTTATTTGTCTTCGTGTGTGTGTGTATGTGGG